>JBAMJV010008228.1:75000-136249 GCA_037951105.1 Echinarachnius parma
TGGAAGTACCATATTGGTCAACTTTGTAGATTGTTGTCAAGAAATACTGGTGTAATTTATAAATTGAAATCTGTGTTTCCTCAAAGTATTTTACGTATGTTGTATACAACTTTAATTTTGCCATATCTAAACTATGGTGTACTAGCTTGGGGTAACTCGTTAAAATCCCAAGTGGAAAAATTACTATTAGTGCAGAAAAGAGTAATACGAATTGTTTGCAATACGCACTATCTAGCACATACTGATGTCCTTTTTAATAATAGTAGTGTTTTGAAAGTTGAAGATATTTATTATTTACAATTAGGAGCTCTTATGTATGAATTGAATGCAGGTCTACTGCCAGTAGCCTTAGCCAGGATATTTAAGAAAAATAACCAAGTTCATAATTATTCTACACGACACGCAAAAGCATATCATGTACCTCTTGTTAGAACGCAATTCGCCCTGACGACATTGGGGTCCACTGGACCTAGGTTTTGGAATTCCCTTGAACCAAGAATAGCACAATCAGTCAGTATGTTTTTAAGCGCAAGTTGAAGTTACTTTTTTTGAGTCGATATTGCCTAGATCGATAGTTTTGATCCTTATTAGGTACAATGTGAGAACATTATTTGTTATATAGGTATGCATACTTCTAATTCTACTCCTGTTTCTCAACTGTCTTGTTTTGTTTTGTGTGTGTTTTCAGTCTAGTCTATATTTGCCCCTCTTTCTCGCTCTATCGTGTCTTTTGTCCTGTTACTCGTGGTATTTTCCTGCTTTTCCTGTAAATAGCCATTATTTAGTAGTCAGTAGTTTTTATCACACATATTTATGTTTATATATTTTTTTTTCTCAGTTCATTAGTTAGCTTTATTTTTTGTAAGCATTTTAATGTATTCAGTATTTCTATTTGACGAGTTTGTCTATCTTGACATACTCATGAGCTGCAACTCACGAGGGACCTTAATTCCACAAGCTTTGCTTTCAACCTAGGTCACCTCATCTTTCTATTGTAACGCCATATTCTGTCAATTTTGTTATGCTCATGTCATATTTGTACTGTGTGTTATATAAGAAAGATAAATAAAATAAACTTGACACTTGAAACTAAACATTTAGTTCCTATTCGTGAAAATGATATAAAATGATTCAAAACAAGGGTAAACCCCCACTTGGTCTAAACCCACTTCGTCTAATATCCACTTCGTCTAATCCTACATAGTCTAAACCCATTTCGTCTACAACCACTTGGTCCAATAGCCGGTTCGTCTAATAACCATTTGGGCTATACCCTTATCGTCTAATATCCACTTGGTCCAAACCCACTTAGTCTAATGCCATTTCGTCTAATCACCAGATTGTCTAATATTCTATTGGTCTAATACCACAACGTCTAATATCCATTAGGGCTATACCCACTTCGGCTATATCCAGATGGGCAGTTTCGCACTTCGTCTAATAACCATTTCATCAACTTCCCGTTTGGTCTAATTGACAGTTGGTCTACTCCCACTTGGGCTATTGTCCCACTTGGGCTAATGCCCACATGGTCTAATGCCCACTTGGGCTAATGCCCACATGGTCTAATGCCCACATTGTCTAATGCCCATTTGATCTAATGACCATTTGGTCTAATGACCATTTGGTCTAATGGAAGTTTGATATGATATAGGTGTTGAAAGAGGGGGTCTGACCACATTTTAATTGTTATATAGTGTGTTATTTTATGTTGATGTATTTCAGGGGCTGCACCCCCATGCACCCGTACGAAACTAGACAAGTTAAAATTACCACTAAATAACGAGTGTAATACAATTATATTTTGTGAAAACATAATGTTATAAATGCCTGTGAAATATCTTAATGTTAACCTGTGATTCATGTTTGCTCCTCTCTGCTGGTAGTCAAAAAGTCAAATTGTCTTTATTTAAGCATTGGAAAATAGGTGACAAACTACTTGAGAGTCCTTGCCAAAGTATTTTTTTTTCCTTAACGGGGGGGGGGGGGGGGGGGGGCGGGCACCCCCTCCCACACCCCCCTTAGCAAAAAGCTAGATCCGCCCCTGCCTTTAGTTGCTATTTATGATGAAATACATACAATTCAGACAAATAAATGTTAGAATTAAGATATTTTGGACTGATATCAAGCAGAAAAATCTAACTTTATGACATGCATAATTATAATTATATAATATCAAATTGATTTTGGTTGAATTTCAGGGTTTTTTTACATGAGAAAGATATAAATATATCTCAAATATCTCATTCTTATTGCACTGTTTTACAAAGAAAAATAAATCTTTTTTGAGGAAATTCATTTCAGTTTATAACAACATATTACAAATGATTCTTATACAATTTTACTAGAATTTTAAAGCCACTCTTTGCCCCCTCCCCTTCTCCCCCACCCCCATGCAGCCACGGCAATTAGAATAAGATTGATCCCCTTTCCCAAGACCACACTGCTCAAAATCATTTTTTTAGGCAACATTCAAATTCAAAAAATCAAATTCTTTTCTACGTCGTATTTTTTAATAACCCTAATTTCATTTTAGGACTAACGTACCTTCAGAATAACGAACCCGATTTTATTTTCGGATCAACGAACCTTCGGAATAACGAACCTTCCGAATAACGGACTGTAACCATAATTACAGCCTTATGGAATCGTTCATACGGTATACGGTATACAGGCGGTGGCCACCACACAGGTCAGTGTGGGCGATCGTTAGACCAAATGGGAATTAGACTAAATGGTCATTAGACCAAATGGGAATTAGACCAAATGGGAATTAGATTAAATGGTCGTTAGACGAAATGGCATTAGACAAACTGCTTTTAGACCAAGTGGAAAATAGACCTGATGGTATTAGACGAAATGGTATTGGACCAAATGGTTATAGACCAAACGGTAATTAGACCAATTGCATATGGACCAAGTGAAGAGTAGCCTAACTGAGAATTAGACGAACTGGTATTAGACGAAGTGATAATACGAAACGAGGAAAAAAAAAGTAGACGAAGTGACAATTAGCCCATTTGGTGATTAGACGAAACGGCAGTTGCCTAGATGGGCATTAGACCTAGTGATGATTAGACCAAATAGGTTTAGCCGAAGTGAAGTTAGACGAACTGATGATTGGACCAAGTGGTATTAGACCAAGTGAATATAAACCACAACAAGTTGTAGTTTCCCTGTCGGTGTTCCATAGAAAGAGCTTTAGCCGTTTTAGCGTACCATACTTTTAAGCACACATTTTCAAATTCACGTTGACGTCGGCGCGCTGTGTGAGGCTATAAAATTTTCTTTTGGAGGAAAGTCGAACATTTTTAACGTGATAAAAACATGGGTTCGAGTGTTCATTGGTATGATAACGATGTAAGTATCTTTTTTGTGCAATTTTGTTGTTATTTCTTTACGGATAGACTAAAAACCTGCGAACTGCAGTTGTCGATAAGCTCCATCCACAAGTTGATTTAAATTACACTAAGATGTACGTGTTATGCTGCGGGGCAATCATCTGCTTGCCATGCCGAGAACTCCGGGCGGGTCATCCCCCCCATTACATGTGGGTACCTAGGCTATACCACATCTACACTGTAAGATGGTTCTGTATGTACATACAGTAACCATTTACCTTACACTAGTGCTAATCGCGGTCGAAGTAACTTTTACGTTTTTTCTCTCTCACATACCTTCTCTTTCTCACTTCTTTTGCACTCCATCAATACATGAATGTATTGTGCCACTTTTTTTTAATTTTTTATTATATAAATGCGAATACAATACGTTCTGCTATACTCACCAAATCTGCATTTTCAGCGGTAAAATGTTGTGGGTCCGGCTTCCTTCGGGAATTGGCAGGAAATGGCCGCGTACACACGCCACCTATGGCTGGCTATGGCATAACATATCGCGCGGTACGGTAGCTCTATATCGATATCATGTAAACATGAAAGTTCGTTTACTAGTCTTTTACAAAGCGTACTTGAATGTATGTTGGTAGCAGAGCGTGATGACAGGCTTCACATAATTACGGCGTTAATAGTCAACGTCTTGATGGAAGATCAACATCCGATCTCGAATGGTCAACACTCGAAGAGACCAGCGTCACGTAACTAACATCGCCAGGCAATGCATTGTCTCGCATGTACGTAATTGTGGCGTAGAGAGCGCACTCTGACTCGGACCAGAAAAATACTGAGTCGCCATTATAACACAGGAAGCATGCTAGAAAGAGGCTTGATACGTTGATGTATCTTCGAAAATGGGCTAATTTCTACCTTTTTGCCAATATTTTCCCAAATTAAAGTGCCATCAGGAGTAAAATGGTGAGTTAATGCATTCAACATGTTTCTTAGAGTATGAATGTGAAGCATAATTTTCATGCTTTGGTTGTGCAAACTTAAGATAATTTTCGGAAGATGTAGTGCATGGTTCCCTTACGTTCATACCACGTAAGTGAATGGCAATGAGTGTATGTGTGGGCTATACAGGTACCCACAGTCCCACATCCACACCTACATCAAAACGTAAGGTAGGGTTTCTCCCCGTTTATTCATTCCACTTATGACATGACATTTGTAATCTATAAGGTGAAATTAAATCATTGAAAGATGTGTTTTTGATACTTGCCCACTTTTCTTGCTATGAATCAGCCAATATTTCACGTTCATTTGCCATGCAGTCGCGTCGAGCGCTGATCATCGCACACGCTTGCGACGGAAGTACCGTGAAAAGTGTGTTGCTGAAATGACCTTTCGTTAGGTAGTCTTCGTCCAGCCAGGAATTGATACGTTGTAAATTACTTACACACATTATTGTATGCCTGTCAAATCAGAAATAAAGTGTGTGCCATGCCACTGAGTGCGCTTGAGATGAAACTACCGTATTTTGCTTGCGAATTGTTGTTTTTCAAACTTTTAAAGAATATGGATTTAAAAATTGTAACGACTGATTTTTGAATAGAATTAAATAAAATACGATGAAATATATTTATTTTTTATGAAAAACATACACACATTAAATTAAATTATACATTTTTACTTTGCAGTTTTAACAGTCGATGATGAGCCTTGCTTCCGACCAAAACAAGTTCGTATAATTGATGACGTATGTACAATATGCGCTAGCTACACAGTGAACAACATTTTCACGTGTGCTTTGATGCTGGATTGACGGGCAGTTCAGGACCAACGAATATTATTGAAGCCCATTTCAATTTAGCTAGGCCTAGGGGCAACGTGACGCCATCAAATGGAGAATTTTTCATCGGCCATCTAGCAAGATCTACAAAGTTAGGTGAGAAAATACAAAATAAGAAATCATTCATGAACATGAATAGTCTTTACAACTAACCAAAAAGGGGGGTTAGTGAAGTCACTACTGCTGAGTGCTATACAGCAGTGTGACTTTTGGGCATACTTGCCCATACAGTTTCCCATTTGCTAGTGTACATCGTAACGCAGACGTGGGGCGGGTGCATCCCCACTAGATCGACAAATCTATCGCTTTCATGGCCTTTTTGACATTATTATTGTTATTTTCACTGTCGGCATTGACATTATTATTGTTATTTTCACTGTCGGCATTCTAATGCCGACAGTGAAAATAACAATAATATTAATAATGTCAAAAAGGCCATGAAAGCGATATATTTGTCGATCTACCCCATTACTATACAAATAATACACTGTCTAGAGTGCATTGTGTAAATGCATCGCACGCGAGGCTCTGTTAGCTGTGCGTTGCGCACGAGGCCTAGCCGAGTGCGCAACGCACAGCTAACAGAGCCGAGACTGCGATGCATTTACATGATGCACGATAATTGAGACCGTGTATTATTTGTTTTATAACACGAGCTCAACCACGGAATCGTTTATTTTGCTGGATTTTTAAAAACAGACTTGCCATGCCACAAACCCAGTCTATCTACCCTCTAGACTTAGAGTGTGAATATGAATTTACAAAATTCACCATCCGACTACCTGCACTCGCTTCACTGAATGTGAAGCTCAGCAGATCAAACGCAGTCCACCAGAAATTGCCGAAAAAAATTCCCGTAAAATGAGAATTATCAAAGCATTTTATGCATTTCCATTCCAAAACTTACCAATATCAAACCACATACCATATAATTTACGAAACTGCTAAGATTGATTTACTACAATACCGATAATTTACAAAACGAAGCTTTTTCCATCTTTTTTTTTATCACTTTCGCAAGTTTGTCTCCGATAGAACTATGTAAACAAGCATTGTGACGTCATAGCCGTACAAAAAGTTGCGCAACGAAAACGAGTAATGCATGGGGTTGCACCCTGTTTTGCACGGTCGTGCATGTTTGTTGAAATTTAATGAATAGTCACGTGACAGGATTTAACCAATCACGTTACTGAATTTACCAGAGCCGTGTTATAAATGTGGGTAACCTATCGTAGGCCTAGGTTACCCACATACCATATCTACATCAAAACGGGTGGTCATGTTTCCCTTCGGTTATTACTGGGATAAATAAAGTGCCCACACAATTCATTTTAATCTAAGAACTTCAATAAAAGTGTCAATTTTGATACTTAACTACTTTTGATAGGCAATAAATCCTGTTATTTTGCCACAGGCACGGCCTATGCTACGCCACACATAGGTACATTACAGTAGCATTGTGTGGAGATCAACCTCTTCCGCCTGCTGCACTATCCAAAACATAAACAATTTTTGTCGGCCGATTTCTCCCTAAATTTACCAGCAAATGCAAACAAACTTTCGTTTATGTGATCCCTAAGTCATATATACTTTGATAATAATTACCGACTTTGTTGTTTTGAAGATTGCAAAATGTAGAAAAAAAAGGATTAGTTGCCGTCTGTTTTCATTACCGATGCATCCTAACACACAACTTCAACTGATGAACGGTACAGTGTATGAATAGGCAGTATAGTAATCTCCCGTGTATTACCATAATTACGTGTAAATGGTCCACCTGAGTGGACCATATACTTTGTAGATGTGCGCTACGCCTCCTCGACCTCGGTCACGCTCGTGATGATCATCGCACAACGTTCTTGCATGTGCGCGTGACGGCGGTGCCGTGAATGGAAAAGTTAGTCTTTGAAAAAGTTGTATTTCAAAATGTTTAAAAATGTGAATACAAAATTGTTAGACTAATTTTCGGATAAAACAGAGCTGTAACATGTACTAACAGCAGTAACACTATGAGTAACAGTGTAAGTGACCTAGTCCTAGATCGACAAATCTATCGCTTTCATGGCCTTTTTGACATTATTATTGTTATTTTCACTGTCGGCATTCTAGGCTACCATCTACCGATACACTCTGCCTTGGTGGGCAAGAACACCCGTAAGTCCACAGTAAAAATGACTTACGGAAAATCAGTTGCATTCGAATACAAAACACCACATTCTCACACTTTGAGCGACATTTGTAGCCCTATCAATACATTTATGGCTACTAGTACTATAATACTTTATTTAACTCACCGATCTCGTGTGTCGCTATACATGTCATTCTATAATTACGGCGATTTGGGAGATTTTACAACGATTTTCCATCACTCTTCATCGGTCTTTCGCGGTTCAAACTGCCGTTAACGTACACAGATGCAATCATTACGTCATCGCACCTGGACCGATCCGTTCAGTACGTTCAGTGCACACAAAAAAAAAAAAAAAAAAAGAAACGATGCAACATTAAAATGAGTTGTGTGTTATCGCTACATTTCTAGCAAATAATTGTGGGCCAGTGATTCCAATAATTATTCGGTAGCGGTAACAGTTTGTCAAGTCAAACAACTCATTTTAATTTTGCGTCGCTTTTTTTTTTTTTTTTTTTTTGGTGTGCACGCTAGCGATACCGCATCTGTGTACGTTAACGGCAGTTTGAACCGCGAAAGACCGATGAAGAGTGATGGAAAATCCGGTAAACCCCCACTTGGTCTAAACCCACTTCGTCTAATCCTACATAGTCTAAACCCATTTCGTCTACAACCACTTGGTCCAATAGCCGGTTCGTCTAATAACCATTTGGGCTATACCCTTATCGTCTAATATCCACTTGGTCCAAACCCACTTAGTCTAATGCCATTTCGTCTAATCACCAGATTGTCTAATATTCTATTGGTCTAATACCACAACGTCTAATATCCATTAGGGCTATACCCACTTTGGCTATATCCAGATGGGCAGTTTCTCACTTCGTCTAATAACCATTTCATCAACTTCCCGTTTGGTCTAATTGACAGTTGGTCTACTCCCACTTGGGCTAATGTCCCACTTGGGCTAATGCCCACATGGTTTAATGCCCACTTGGGCTAATGCCCACATTGTCTAATGCCCATTTGGTCTAATGACCATTTGGTCTAATGGAAGTTTGATATGATATAGGTGTTGAAAGAGGGGGTCTGACCACATTTTAATTGTTATATAGTGTGTTATTTTATGTCGTGTCCGGACTACTACCCCCTGGACAACCACCCCCCGGACGATTACCCCCCGGACAACTACCCCCCTAGGACAATTACCCCCCGGACAACTACCACCCGGACAATTACCCCCCTAGGACAATTACCCCCCAAGACAATTACCCCCCAAGACAATTACCCCCCAAGACAACTACCCCCCAAGACAACTACCCCCCGGACAACTACCCCCCGGACAACTACCCCCCGGACAACTACCCCCCGGACAATTACCCCCCGGACAACTACCCCCCGGACAATTACCCCCCGGACAACTACCCCCCGGACAACTACCCCCCGGACAATTACCCCCCGGACAACTACCCCCCGGACAACTACCCCCCGGACAACTACCCCCCGGATTATTACCCCCCAAGACAACTACCCCCCGGATAATTACCCCCCGGATGATTACCTCCCAGAAAATCACCCCCCCGGTCGATAACCCCCCGGACAACTACCCCCCTGAAATATTCCCCCCACCCCCCACCAAGACAAACCCCCCCCCCCTCCCCACTCCCCAAGACCACCACCCCAAGAGCAAAATATGTGATCTCTTAGGCCGGTAGCCTGGATTTTCAAGGCGGTGGTTTGGCTTTGGGGGTGCCTATATTCAAAAACGGGACCAAGACAACTGGTTGAGTCGTGTAAGTGTGTGTGTGTGTGTGGGGGGGGGGGGGGGCGGGTCTGTCGCTGATTTAGACCACTGCTTTAGTTTTGTAAGCAGGGAGTTGGGGTCGTCAAATGTCAAATGGGCCGATTGCTGGCCGAGACCGAGAACGATAAAAAGTGGACCTTTCTGAATGGGGGGGGGGGCATGCTACGGGACTGCCAATACACGAATATACTTCAGACATCGTACGATATCGCAATCCGAAATGTAGGTAAAACCACTGTGCGGCATCCGGTGCATTTGTGACCTAGGCGTATCACATGTTTGATATGTTTTTCGTCAAATTAGTAAGCTTTTCATTCGTTTCAATAAGCGTGTCATTCAATTTCACTAAATTGAGCTGAAGGTTGTAATTTTTGTTGAAAATTGCATGTGTTCATACGATTTAGCTCTTCGATCAAGTGATTTACCACTTTTATCATTCAATTAAAAAAAACACGCTATTTGCATTTATTGTGTTTGCAAAATCAAATTGATATTATCATGTTCGATTCCCAGTTTCCCACGACCTAGTTAAAGGGATAGTTGAGTTTTGGTAGAGAGGGCGCTAGACTACTTTTTTTTTTGTGAGGTAATCAATGAAAAACTGAGTGTAAAATTTGAAAGAGCATAATATTTAAATAATAAAATCATCTTTGTTTGATCAATATCGGTTCAGAGACGGCTGAAATATCCATAAATATAACAATTTGTAATAAAGCTGGGGCTCCAGGTTTATTAGAGAATTTTGAACCAGCCGTTCAAATTTGTTTTAAATGCTTCCTCTTTTCAAAAAGTTACAAATAGGTATTTCAATAGTTGTTGGTTATTTCTCCATCTAATCACTATTTCAACAAAACATCACATGCACAATATTTTATTCAAAATGGTTGAAACCAATTAGTGTACAGAGAGCGCCCTCTTACGTTTTAACGGCTCTTTTGAATGATAACATGATCTTTACTACGTCATTTGTAATTTTGTGTTCCTTTCTAGTTATAACTATTAGTTTGTAATGTAATGATGCAGGTTTTGGTTACTAAAATTCAGTTTGACCAAAACTGTACGCTCCTTACCAGAACTCAACTATCCCTTTAACGGTAACCGCAACCGCAATACCGCGCGTTCGCGCGATTACCAGGAATGAGTTATATTTATCCGCCATGGGGCATAATGTAGTTACTACATACATACATAAATTGTATGTTTGTATTAAATAAAGCTCAGTTGAAACTTGCAAGTTATACTCAGAATGAAGTAGACGTGAGTTTTATTTCTCTCCTGATCCACATTGCGCCAACGGATTTCCCGGAGGGTGGTTTTACGTAATCACGAATTTACTCGAAATCGAAATACGTTTTAAATCGAATGCAAACAAAATGTTTCCGCATAATCAATATATGAATTACAATGTTGAAAACGATTTTGAACTACTCAATACAACTGCGGTAACAAAATTGGCAAAATTGAATGCACACAATGCACCCGGGGGACGGGGAGGGGGTGGGGAACATGCCTCCCCCCATACATTTGAAAGTGGAGGTGATTGTCATATAATATTACTGTCTAGGATATGCACCAAATCGCTCCACTACCAGTTGTGCCCCTCCCCCCCCCCCCCCACCCCCACATGCCAGCCATACATTTGAAAGTGGAGGTGATTGTCACTCCCACTTTTTAATACGCATACATTATGTATGTTTGATTCCATAGCTTGAACTACGTATCATATAATATTACTGTCTAGGATATGGACCAAATCGCTCTACTACCAGTTGTCCAGTCGTCCGGGGGGTAATTATCCGGGGGTAGTTGTCCTGTGGGTTAATATTCTGGGGGGTAGTTGTCCGGGGGGTAATATTCCGGGGGGTAGTTGTCCGGGGGTAGTTGTCGGGGGGGGTAATTGTCCGGGGGGTAGTTGTCTGGGGGGTAGTTGTCCGGGGGGGTAGTTGTCCGGGGGGTAATTGTCTTGGGTGGTAATTGTCCGGGGGGTAGTTGTCCGGGGGGTAGTTGTCCGGGGGGTAGTTGTCTTGGGGGGTAGTTGTCTTGGGGGGTAATTGTCTTGGGGGGTAATTGTCTTGGGGGGTAATTGTCTTGGGGGGTAATTGTCCTAGGGGGGTAATTGTCCGGGTGGTAGTTGTCCGGGGGGTAATTGTCCTAGGGGGGTAGTTGTCCGGGGGGTAATTGTCCGGGGGGTGGTTGTCCAGGGGGTAGTAGTCCTAGAACCATTTTATGTTGATGTATTTCAGGGGCTGCACCCCCATGCACCCGTACGAAACTAGACAAGTTAAAATTACCACTAAATAACGAGTGTAATACAATTATATTTTGTGAAAACATAATGTTATAAATGCCTTTAAAGGGCAATTCCATAAATTCGGACGTACATTTTCACAGGTTTATGACCATTTGGTCTACTACCATTTGGTCCACTAGCCAGTTGGTCTACTGCTATTTGGTCCACACCAATTTGGTCCACTATCCAGTTGGTCTACTGTAATTTGGTCTACACCCTATACGTCTACTAACCATTTGGTCTACTAGTCATTTAGTCTACATTTAACTTGGTCCACACTCTAATTGGTCTACACCCCATTTGGTCTACTAGTATTTTGGTCCACTATCCAATTGGTCTACTGTAATTTGGTCTACACCCTATACGTCTACTACCCATTTAGTCTACTAGTTATTTGGTCTACTATGTATTTGGTCTACATTCTATTTAGTCTACTAACAATTTCGTCTACAAATCATTTAGTCTACAATCCATTTGGTCTACAACTTATTTGGTCTACCCGACATGTGGTCTACGATGCTCTTGGTCTACTAGTCATTTGGGCTACTACCCAATACGTCTACAAACCATTTGGTCTACTAGCAATAAGTCTACAACAACGCCCACGCTGTGTATGAAATGTTGTCCACCATGTACAGTTAGTTGTTAAATGAACCAATATTTTGAAGTGATGACTAGGGATGGCTAGGGAGCAAAGTTAAAGGGATAGTTGAGTGTTAGTATAGGGGGCACTTCACAAAAAAAAAAAGGTGAGATAATGAAAAACTGGTTAAAACTTTTGTTTTTAGAGAGCGCCCTCTTGAGTTGTAACAGCACTTTTTGAATGATAACAGGGGTTTTACCTAGTCGTTTGTAACTGTGTTATGTGTATATTTTTCGAGCATGGTGAAGTTATAACTATTATGGTGCAGGTTTTCATGGTTTTGGTTACTTAAGTTAAGTTTGACAAATACTCAACTATCCCTTTAAATGGAAGGGGGTAATAAATGTGTTTTTTGCCGTTGACTCTACTATACATGAAAAGGTGAACATGCATTAATGATTTTCCGTAGTAATACATGTTTGTTGTGCTGTTAGGGTGCTTGGGGGGGGGGGGGGGTGGTGTTGCACCCTGAAAGGCCCTATTTGTATGTTTATGTTTGCAATCTGTTTAGGATCACACAACGTGGACGAACTCGCCACTCTTGCTGCACCCACCCACCTGGACATATTCTGACATATTTATAACCCTGAGCATAGGTCCACAATTATAGGTAGGGGGCCTCTTTCCCTTCTGAAAAACAATTAATCTGATACACTCAGTATGTAGGCTCGCTTGCATGTATTGTGATTAAAGGGAATCTAGTAACTGACTAGTGCACGTAGTGATTAATACTGTTGTTGATAGCGTGTGATTCAAGGGCGTCGATTTCTTCTTGCCATTGGGGGGGGGGGGGGGGATGATTTGTCATTTTGACTATATCTCTGGCGAGGGAGCGAAGCGACAACCCAGCAGCGTGCCCGGGTTTTTATGGCTGAGCAGGGGGGGGGGGGGGGGCAAAGCTTTTTTAATTCAGCTGTTAAAGGGGTAGTTTAGTTTTGGGAGAGAGGGCGCTGCACATCACAATTTGTTTGTGAGGTAATGAAAAACTGAGTGTCGAATTTAAGGAACATGCAATTTTAATGGCAGAATGAACTTTATTTGGTCAAAATCGACCCAGAAACGGCTGAAATATCCATAAATATATCTCATCTTATTTGGGGCCCAAATAATTAGATGATTTTTTCAAAAAATTAAAAAAATGCTTGCACTTTTTCTAAAATTTTCAAAAGCGTTTTTTAAATAGTTGTTGATGCTCTCTCTATTTAATCATTATTTCAATAAAACATCACATGCATAATTTTGTATGAAAAATGGTTGAAACCAATGGGCTCTTTTTTAATGATAACAGGCTTTTTACTTAGTCGTTTTTAACTTTGTATACCTTTCGAGCATGGTAGAGTTATAACTAAATGGTGAAATATCTTAATGTTAACCTGTGATTCATGTTTGCTCCTCTCTGTAGTCAAAAAGTCAAATTGTCTTTATTTAAGCATTGGAAAATAGGTGACAAACTACTTGAGAGTCCTTGCCAAAGTATTTTTTTTTCCTTAACAGGGGGGGAGGGGGGGGGCACCCCCTCCCACACCCCCCTTAGCAAAAAGCTAGATCCGCCCCTGCCCTTAGTTGCTATTTATGATGAAATACATACAATTCAGACAAATAAAATGTTAGAATTAAGATATTTTGGACTGATATCAAGCAGAAAAATCTAACTTTATGACATGCATAATTATAATTATATAATATCAAATTGATTTTGGTTTAATTTCAGGTTTTTTTTACATGAGAAAGATATAAATATATCTCAAATATCTCATTCTTATTGCACTGTTTTACAAAGAAAAATAAATCATTTTTGAGGAAATTCCTTTCAGTTTATAACAACATATTACAAATGATTCTTATACAATTTTACTAGAATTTTAAAGCCACTCTTTGCCCCCTCCCCTTCTCCCCCACCCCCATGCAGCCACGGCAATTAGAATAAGATTGATCCCCTTCCCCAAGACCACACTGCTCAAAATCATTTTTTTAGGCAACATTCAAATTCAAAAAATCAAATTCTTTTCTACGTCGTATTTTTTAATAACCCTAATTTCATTTTAGGACTAACGAACCTTCAGAATAACGAACCAGATTTTATTTTCGGATCAACGAACCTTCGGAATAACGAACCTTCCGAATAACGGACTGTAACCATAATTACAGCCTTATGGAATCGTTCATACGGTATACGGTATACAGGCGGTGGCCACCACACAGGTCAGTGTGGGCGATCGTTAGACCAAATGGGAATTAGACTAAATGGCCATTAGACCAAATGGCCATTAGACCAAATGGGAATTAGACTAAATGGCCATTAGACCAAATGGGAATTAGACCAAATGGGAATTAGATTAAATGGTCGTTAGACGAAATGGCATTAGACAAACTGCTTTTAGACCAAGTGGAAAATAGACCTGATGGTATTAGACGAAATGGTATTGGACCAAATGGTTATAGACCAAACGGTAATTAGACCAATTGCATATGGACCAAGTGAAGAGTAGCCTAACTGAGAATTAGACGAACTGGTATTAGACGAAGTGATAATAGACGAAACGAGGAAAAAAAAAAGTAGACGAAGTGACAATTAGCCCATTTGGTGATTAGACGAAACGGCAGTTGCCTAGATGGGCATTAGACCTAGTGATGATTAGACCAAATAGGTTTAGCCGAAGTGAAGTTAGACGAACTGATGATTGGACCAAGTGGTATTAGACCAAGTGAATATAAACCGAAAATCCCCGGGAGGGCACTCATGTATAATGTTAGACGGGTATGTGCCGCTTAAATTAAAGAACCCCTTTTTCAAACCCGATCGCAGCTGGGCAATTCCAAGCAAACATTGACATAACCACTGATTTTTCAAATTCGTTGTACCATAACAAATTTGGTATCAAATGAAAGCTAAAAGATTGAACTTTCCAAAAATGCATTTTGTTTTTGAAAAAAAAAATTGTAAACTATTATTCTATTGTTAATATATAGCATAAATTAATTTTCAGTTATTTTCACAAAACATTCAATTAAATATTAAGCATAAAAGAACTGCGGAAAGGAGTTTTTTCGTAATTTTTGCCCTTCGTTCCGCTTCAGTGACTGTCTCATTTACAGTCATCAATATGTCACGGCGTTACACTAAAAACAGATATTTTTAATATTTCTGGAAAAATATGAATGGGAATGAAATAATTTTTTGTTTTCTCTGTATTAGTCCATAGGGCTATAATATGGATGCTGAATAGCAGCATTATCTTTTACCACATATTAATCTAATCAATATCAATTTGGTCACGGCGTTACGTTTTGTGTAACGCCGTGACCTACCTACTGGATTCCCATTGACATAATACAGTAGACATAATCAAATAGTGTAGGATATTTTTTGTAGGTATGCTTGGGCATTGCTCATGCTATAATTATATGAATAGGGTCAGTTGATAATATTTCCATCTCAAAGTTACCCGAGTCATGTATGTGTAGGGGTTGTACGTCCGTCTGTCTGTACGTGCATCTGTACATCAGTGTTCTTTTTTTTGCAATATCTCAAGAATCGTTGGATGGATTTCGTTCAAACTTTGTACAATACATGTATTTAGAGGTACGGATTATTGGATATGATTTTGGTCCATGAGGTCAAAGGTCAAAGGTCACATAGCTAACAAATATGCAAAAATTATATTATTATCAAGATAGTTTGAGAATCCTTGACGGATAACACGATAATAATACTGGTATGCGTCCAGTGAAGTATATGACCTGATTAGGGAGTGGGGTCATGGGAGGTCATAGGTCATCAGGTCAAAATATTGTTGTCGTTTTTTGTTCTCACAATTAAGTTCCAGAATCACTGTTAGAAAGAGTACTGTAGGTAAGAGAAAATTTTCTGAAACTGTTTGGGGCACAGGTCAAAGGTCACTCGGATAATTACCAATTAAAAAACAAACATTTACTCACTCTGAAATCATGTTACATGAAACAAATCACTTGCAACTATGCACTGTGCAGACAAAAAATTCAACATTTGTATGTTTTTTTGCGAAACAAGGTCAAAGGTCAGATGTCAAAGGTCTCATATTTCATTGTTACATTTAAGTATGTATTTTGGTTTTAATATTTGATGGTTCCATTAACTAACTTCTGAAATAGATAAGAATTTCAGTTATGTCCTAAAAGATTTTTTGATCAATAGAGGGCGCTGTGCTGCAAATGTGTGTCATGTGCGGATGATCATTTAATAGCATCTTGGTTATCACCCAGTTTATTTAATAAAGCTATAGTTAAACAGGTGAATCAGGCAAGGAGAGCATTATATTGTTTAATTGATAAGGCAAGGAAATTGTGTTTGCCTTTGGATATTCAATGTGAGTTATTTGATCAGCTTGTAGTACCAATTTTATTATATGGTTGCGAGGTTTGGGGGTTTCAGAAACTTGATTGTATTGAAATGTTTCATAAGAAATTTCTTAAAAGTTTGCTTAGAGTTAATCGTGGTACTGCTAATTGTATGGTTTATGGAGAACTTGGTAGGTCTGATTTGAGAAGTACTGTAGAGTAGAGCTGAGTCAAATCGAATGGCTATTCGATATCCGACCGTGAAGGTCGGATACCGAATACAAATTTTCGGATACGAATATCCGAAAAAAAAAGAAAAAAAATCCTTTTTTTTTTTTTTTTTTTTTTTTTTTCCCCGTTTAATTTTGTAATCCCTATTCGATAGATTCGATCAAAAAATGGCACATTGAACCCTGCTTATCTATTGCTAAAGTTAAAAGTTAAGGTATTTTACATAAATTCACAAATAAACAAAACAAATAATAAACCAAAGGTAAGAGGATTAATATACAAGTGGTATAGTGAGTGCCAAATTTAGAAGAATCAATGATGAGATATCAAAGTATTTCATCTTGACAGCAGTTTGTACACTAACATCACACTATACTGCCGATTCTAATTGAAAAAACGGACAGAATATCTATTTAAAAAAAATTATGAAAAAAAAAAAAAAAAAAAAAAAAAAAAAAAAAAAAAAAAAAAAAAAAAAAAAAAAAAAAAAAATCGATTTTTTTTTTTTTTTTTTTTTTTTTTTTTTTTTTTTTGTTTCCGAATATTCGATATCCGACCGTTTTTACACGACTCATATTCGAAATGCAAAATATCCTGTTTGACTCAGCTCTACTGTAGAGTCGCGTATGGTTAGCTACTGGGCTAGAATTGTTCAGGGGAAAAAGTCAAAGTTATCTTACATTGTTTGTAAGTTGCTGCATAAGTTGTATGATAAGGGTGATTTTGAGTCGAGGTGGATTAAACATATAAAACATATTTTGGATAGGTGTGGAATGTCAAACATCTGGACTGTTGATGTTCCATTGAATATTGATTGGGTGAAATTGTCTTTGAATTTGAGGTTAGCTGATATGTATAAGCAAAATTGGAATGACGAGGTTAATAGGAATCGTTTGTGTATAAATTATAGGATCTTTAAAAGTGTGGTTGGTTTTGAAAAATATTTAGTGCAGTTGGATGTTAAAGATAGGATAATTTTGTCTAGATTTCGGTGTGGAAACCATAAACTCCCAATAGCAAATGGTCGCTACTTGCCTGAGCAAGAGTTGCAGATTTGCAGCTTGTGTTCCTTACAAGATCAGGGGGATGAATTTCATTATGTCTTAGTGTGCCCTGCATTTCAGAATGATCGGAAGCAGCTAGTTAAAGGTCATTATTTCAAGAGGCCAAATGTATATAAGATGTACCAGTTATTTAATGTTAGAAATATTAAACAGTTACAAAATTTATCAAGGTTCTGTAGTATTATTATGGCTAAGTTTTCTTAGTGTGTGCTAGTTAAAAGTTGTTGCCAAAGATTTTGTTTGTTTTTTATCATGTTTATATTTGATATATGTATATATACACTTGTTATATTTCTCCCATGCCCCCGTGAGGGGCCGTTATTGAGAATAAAATTCATTGTCATTGTCATTGTCATTGTCATTGTCATTGATTGTCATTGTCACCCATTCATCTAGTTCTTTATTGATTCTGGATCACTACATTAAAATTATATCATATTATTCATCTCTTTAATATCGTACAATTCAGAGGTCACGGCGTTACAGTCACGGCGTTACAGTGCATCTAGATACATTTATGATATCATATTTACTATGAGCATTGGATTTTTTCTACATTTTTATTTGGATGTTCTAGCTTGATGTCTAGTACAAAGAATCAATGTGACAAAAGTGCAAAATGTTCCTGTAGTTCACAGAGTTTACTTAGTTTCTTAGCATGTAAGAAACCCATGTCTTTTTGCCGTCACGGCGTTACGGCAGATATTGATATTCATAATTCATAATTTATTGGGAATTTTGGTTTTCTTTCCTATTGTAAAAAATTGGTAGGATAGTGGTAACAGATGCATATCAAAAGTTGGTTCTAGATATTTAGATTTTATGAGTTATTTGGACTTTCATTGTGAGAAACACCCTCTGACCGTCACGGCATTTGCTTGGAATTGCCCAGCTCTAAAGATACCTGATTTTCAAAAATTGCCGCTCCATAGACCCCCGGAATGACTTGGCTAGGTAGTTGAGTAGCGCCAAGTCCATTATTCTTCTTCTAGCTCGGCTCCATAGACCCCCGGAAAGACTTGGCTATGTTTGAGTAGCGGCAAGTCCCGTTATTCTTCTTCCAGTTCGGCTCCTTGGACCACCATTTGAGCCTTTTTGAGGGTTTCTGTAGGTCTTTGGTAGCTCCAAGTCTATGTATTTTGTTGTTTTAGTATGCTCCTTAGACCCCTTAACTCCCATTTCAAGGTTTTTGTAGCTCCAAAGACCCTATATTTTGTGCTTTTAGTCAGCTCTTCAGACCCCCATTTCAGAGTTCCGTGCGGCACACCCCCGTCAAAAAATAATTCGAGTGCCCCCCCCCCCCCCTCCCCTGGGGAAAATCGTTGTAAAATTATGTAAAATCTCCCAAATCGCCGTAATTATAGAATGACATGTATAGCGACACACGAGATCGGTGAGTTAAAGTATTATAGTAGCCCTAAATGTATTGATAGGGCTACAAATGTCGCTCAAAGTGTGAGAATGTGGTGTTTTGTATTCGAATGCAACTGATTTTCCGTAAGTCATTTTTACTGTGGACTTACGGGTGTTCTTGCCCATCAAGGCAGAGTGTATCGGTAGCGTCTATCGCTAGAATGCCGACAGTGAAAATAACAATAATAGTGTCAAAAAGGCCATGAAAGCGATAGATTTGTCGATCTATAACTGACCTAACTGTAATCAGCTGTAACGTCGCTCAAAATTTTGGGTTGATTTTGCGACGAGGTGATTATTCCAATTTAAATGTGAAATGTAAAAAAAAAAATTAGATCTAACTATGTACACATACCTCAACCTACCGTACGTCATATATAATTTGGTAAAAAAGAAGGATAACTTACCTCAAATTGATGATTTATTACGGTAGTCCTTGTCGTATTCCCGTTGTATTCCTTTGATTGCTGCAATGATGACCCCGAAAACTCGTCGGCAAACTCATCCGGTAAGGTCACTCAATTCCGCGCTTAAGCTGGTCGGTCGACTTACACAATACATAGCCAGACTACCTACTCACATGTATGTAGTCAGTATAGTGGCTATGTACGTACATAGTTGACCGACCACTTAATTACACACGGAATTGAGTGACCTTACTGGTACCAATTGCCGACGAGTTTTCGGGGTCATCATTGCAGCGATCAAAGGAATACGACAAGGACTACCGTAATAAATCATTAATTTGAGGTAAGTTATCCTTATTTTTAGCCTCGGTCATTTCACCATTTGCAATTTTGAAGCCCGTGCATTTCATATTTCGTAAGCATGGTAAGTATGAACCCAGATATAGAATTAGAAAGCATAAATCACTCATTTTGATACAGAATGGAGCTAAAAATCATAATTTGTATCCACCCAAAAGTTGTATCACATATTTGTGCTCTCATCGGTGGTAAGTACCGTATCACCCCAAAGTTGTATCACATATTTGTGCTCTCAGCGGTGGTAAGTATCATTTTAAGCACAATTATCGTGCACACAAAGTGTATAAATTTGGGGCAGTATTAGGTGGGTCTAGAACACCAGCGCTTCGCGCTGGCGTTCTCTAGAGTTACTATGCCGCTAGCTAACAGTGACTTGCAAGTGGAGAGAGTACCGGACTCCTGCGGTGCGCGCGTGCGCTGTACCGGTAACATCCGTAGCCGGCTTAGCCTTAAGCGTGTAGCTTGACTTTGAGTGGATGTGTAATTTATATGGTGGCTCTAAACAAATCTGCAAGTAAAAGTGAAACTAAATAAAACGGCCACCCACGTGATACTGATAGATTGATTAAGTTTCAGATTTAGAGCTTACTTAAAGTAAGTTAAAGGTGCACCTGTAAAGTGCCAGGTACTGCCCAAAATGACATTTGAGACTTCAATCCTGTACCAAAATCATTGTAAGAACTAAGATATGTCCAAATGATGTGTGAAAGTTTCATTGAAAAAGAACACTGCTTTCCTGGTTAAAAAAGCAAAAATATGCATTGATCAGCTTTTATAACGAATTACTGTATAACGTTTATGAGGTTTATGACCGTTCATTAACGCTCTTGAGCTGAATAATAGATACCGCCATACTGACATGACTAAAGGGGCATTTGAACAAATCTAACCCTATTTTATTCTTATCTTGCCATTTATAAGATAAACAACATGGTAGAAGAGAAACGACGAAGCTCCAAGTAATTTCCGTGGAGCTAGACACTTTACAGGCATCCCTTTAATACTCTTTTTTTTCTGTGAGCATGGTGAGAAGATGGACCACACAGTCACACTCACAGGCTTTCGCTTCGCCACTAATTATAAGTTTATATTTATAACAACATTTGCTTTTTATTTGTGTCACCCCCATCGGGAAGGTGTTTCGTTGGAGGACTGGTGCTAGTGTGGGATGGTCCCTACTGCTGCTCCCTCCATCAGCTGGTATCTACACTTGCCTGGCTCACTTCTCCCTGCTGCATCCCTACCAGTGGTTTATTGGTAAATATAATAATTAGAAGAATACGCATAACAATTGTATTCAATAAACTAAACTAAATTAAAACTAATTAATATGCAGCTTTCAAGCAAAGAAGCTTTAAAATAAAGTCATTATCGAAAATAATATCGCTAGTGATATTCGTTTGTCTCGCAATGTATGGTCAACAAGGAATCTAAAAGGTCACAACGTTTCGTGCGCCGCTGCAACACTTCGTCAGGTGATACAATCTACTGTAAGCAACATGTTTTATACCCTGCGGTAGGCTAAAACGCGCTATCCCGCATGAGCGAGTACGCTCCTAATTGGTCAATAACGGACAAGGCCTATTGGCCGACGCACACGGGTGCTCAACCAATCAACGGGCCGCTGGCTCGGCTCGCCTGTTGGGCGGAAACAATGGCGTGCTCAACCAATCAGCGGGCCGCTGGCTCGGCTCGCCTGCTGGGTGGAATCAATGGCGTGTCGGTGCGAGCTGGTCGGGGAGGGTCATGGCGGCGTATCGTATGCATCCAAAATTCGGGGATATCGATCCCGTTGTCTCTGTTGAAATTATTGGGATTGAGGCAGATATTGATAGCTTCTTTTACCCTACGTGTGTACCAATGCCGTTCTTGGGAAAGGCACTAAACCCCATCCCAGTCTGGCTGATGCTGGTTCTCCCAAGCATTATCAAAGTCATTATCAATAGACAATAATAAGATGATTAAAGAAAAAAAATGTAGGTGACTGCTACTACTCACTTCCACAGCTGGCATCTACACCTGCCTGGCTCATTTCTCCTTGCTGCATCCATACTGGTCAGTGGTTTATTGCAGGGCTCGACACTAGCACTTGCATCCTTGCCTGGGGCAAGGAAATAAAATTATGTCTGGCAAGTAAAATATCATTTGCTTGCTCGATCAGGCAACTAAATAATCATTCAACCGTGAGAGAACAATGTAATTTCATACGTGTAAATCTCATCTAGAAGTTAAAGAGGGCAAGAAAATTGTATATTGGGGCAAGTAAAACTGATTTTGTATAAATATTTTACTTGCCCGACCGGGCCAGTACATACAAACAGTTTGTGTGGAGGACTGGTGGCTTGTTTATTGCTAAACATAAGAAATGGACCTAAACTATGTTCAGACTAAAAGATATTTTCAGTTGAGAAAGAGATGGGCACTAAATCACTTTTTTATATTTTAGAGATAATCATATTGAGAGTTTAAAAGTCATGTAGAAACCAAAAATAGCTCTCTTTTATATAAATTTGATGAAAATTTCCGCAAATTACCCAAGGTTTAACCCTATTCTAACTGGGCTATTTCAGACCAGGTTTTTACTGGGGGGGGGGGGGTCAATTTGACCCCCCCCCCCTAAGATCTCGAAGACCGATTGTCCGATTCACGCGAAATTTTGCATGGAGGTACATTGAAGTATTAGCGACGCGTTCATGTTTTCGTTTAAACGATCCAATGTTAAAGAGGAATTCCACCCCAGAAATGTGATGATTGCTATAAAATGAAGTGAATATGAAGAATCATGATCGAAAATCTGAGCCAAAACGGTAGAGCAATAAAAAAGTTATGACAGGATGAACTTTGCTCCGATTTTTAGTATCGTTCGAAATTGCTATCGATCGTGACGTCACTTGCGAGCTGCAGCCATTTTGACTTCTACATGGAAATTTTACAAAATTAAAATTTTCTTAATAACAAAGCAAATTTATGAGCTTACAAATTCCAAAGAGGTTGGCCCATCGATATTCTTCTGTGAATTCGTGAAAACAAGCAGAGAAAAATTATTTTTTGGCAACGAAAATGAGAAATACGTGTATGTTCATGTACTAAAGCCATGGCGGGTTGCTCGTCAATGATGTTGCATATGGCGGCAATTTTGAAACGATCGCTCATTACTACATGATGTTCAAATAGGTATAACTCCCGTGTTTCTTGTCCGATTTTTATCAAATTTTCACCAATTATGCCTCTTATTCTGCTTATTCAATTAACAAATGGTTTTATCAGGCCCGGAATACCCCTTTAAATATGCAAATTATGCGCATATTAATTAGCAAAGTATGCTAATTTATGCAGAAATCCTCTTTTTGTCTGTAAATCACTAAATTATGCTCAGAATATATGCTAATGTTGTGCATGATTATTCTTTATGACTTAATTAACAGGTTTTCAAAAAAAAAAATTTCTTTATGTATTTCTTTGTTTTTGGAATTTCTTATGTATTTCTTTGTTTTTTCGACTTATGTTTTTTATTGTTTTTTTCAATGGAATAAATTATTGACCATTATCCAACCATTTTTAGCCCAAAATGAAATGATTGCAGTGATTAGAATGAAAAATAATGAAGGTTTTGTCTATTCTAGAAAAAAAAAAATTTTCCATAGGATTTGTACACCAAATCACACAATTTAGCGATTTTGGGGCCGACAAGCACTTACGAAAAGTCACGTGACTTTACAACGGTATATCTGATCGTCGCAAATTTGGTCTCAAAAGTTGCGCAAGACTTCAATGAAAAAACTCATGAAGTCGCGTGGCAATATCTGCGCGCGTTGCGGAATTATCGCGCAAAAAGTCGAGGGGGGGGGTCAAATTGACCCCCCCCCCCCCAGTTAAGATAGGGTTAAAGATTTTACCCTTATCAAGTATGTATGGAGATCTTAAGTACTAGTCAAAATATTTGTTTTAACTTTAAGGGATCTAGTAACATTGTCAAAATCTACAAATCTTAGAACTTTAGAGGTTCTCTCATATTATCTGTGTATAGAAGGGCTTAGAAGCAACAGACTTCCTTTTTGTTAAAGGAAGATATATACAAATGAAGTGTTCAGATGTTTAACTATCCACTGGATAGTTATAACCATGTCCAAAGTCAGTGCAATATCACTTTGCATTTTTGATCATTACTTGGTCATTTGACATTCATATGCCCCCATAACAGAAATACACATTTTATCAACCATTAACCAATTTTTGCACAGGTCAACAAAGTTTCTAGATACTATTAAGTTTTAACACGATACCGACATAATTCTTCTTTTGTTCAGGCTGGTTGCAGGCATGTTTCTCACTGACTGGAGTAGGCTCTATCTTGACTGTACTGACATGCACCGGAATCATCTCAGTCCTAAATGCATTCCATTATGCAGGTAAAGTATGATACCATTAAAGATGATTTTGAAACAGATTTTTATATTTTGTATTATATACCTCATTTTGAGAATCCTGCAATCTGATTGGTTAAACGAGTGGGCCTCTTTTTCAATATGCCCGCTCAGAAAACAAACAAAATAATTTTTAAAAAAATTTAAAAAAAGTGGGCTTCGGACGATCATATGTTTTTTTCCCGCTCAGCAAACAAACAAAATAATTAAAAACAAAGCAAACAAAGTGGGATCCGGGGGATCATATTGATTTGTTCACAAAATGTCCATAGAGATGCCTGTTATAAAAGCCTGTCTGCGAGCGGAGGTCTTGTTTTAGCTTGCGATAGATGCTCGACCAGCTTTCTCAAAGAGTAATTTAAAAAGAAATATGGAGTGTTTAGACAGATCTGGTGGGTCCAAGACAGTGCATCTGTCCGTCGTCTTTTTGCTCTCAGAGATTACATGAAGTCTTTGGGGAACATGGGGATAGGGTAATTATTGCGCCTAATCATGAAGTGGGATGGCCACCAATGTCCCCTGTTTTAACAACTTGTGATTTATTTATGTTGGAACATTTAATGAACAAGGTGTTTTCATCGCCTCCTCATGACCTGGATGATGTGTGTGGGCTACATTCGACACGAGATGGATGTTTTGGACACACAAAACAAACATTGACTTAAAACACATAACATTTAAGTGTGGCACCATTGATTTCAGGAATGTATTCATTAAATTTAATTAGTCAAAACTTGCAAAAAGTGGGTTTTGCACCTGTCCTCTTCAACAGCAAAGAACTCGGCAATACGTGGCACTGCTGATTCAGAAAAGGTATCAAATGGAAGCTAAATAGATACCCCTTTACATCTATATCATTTTTATGGTATGAAAATATATCACTTTGAAATAATTGACCTTTGAACTTTGTGTTCCATTTTGTTGATACACTCTGCAAAAAGTAAGTCCCCCCTAGCATTTGTTCATATCTCAAAAAGTATTTTACCGATTTTGATCATTCGAACGGTAATGGATACAGAATTTTTCTTCCACAAAAAATTAATGGTATGTGCCTGCCAATTGATGGATTTAAAGGGATGGTTGAGTTCTGGTAAGGAGAGTACAGTTTTGGTGAAACTGAATTTTAGTAACCAAAACCTGCATCATTACATTACAAACTAATAGTTATAACTAGAAAGGAACACAAAATTACAAATGACGTAGTAAAGATCATGTTATCATTCAAAAAGAGCCGTTAAAACGTAAGAGGGCGCTCTCTAAACACTCATCGGTTTCAACCATTTTGAATAAAATATTGTGCATGTGATGCTTTGCTGAAATAGTGATTAGATAGAGAAATAACCAACAACTATTTAAATACCTAATTAATTTGTAACTTTTTGAAAAGAGGAAGCATTTTTTTGAATTTTTAACGGCTGGTTCAAAATTCTCTAATAAACCTGGGGCCCCAGGTTTATTACAAATTGTTATATTTATGGATGTTTCAGCCGTCTCTGAACCGATTTTGATCAAACAAAGATGATTTTATTATTTAAATATTATGCTCTTTCAAATTTTACACTCAGTTTTTCATTACCTCACAACAAAAAAAAGTAGTCTAGCGCCCTCTCTACCAAAACTCAACTATCCCTTTAATGACAAAAGGTGTGAAAACAAATCTTGCACTTTTGTGATTTGTGTCAGCTTCTACACGAATAACAAGAGAATCACGCATGTTTCTGAACTTTCAGCCACTCTAATCCCCAACAATTTCATATTGAAAGGCCTATTTCAGAAAAATGCAGGCTTTTGAAAAATGGTTCCACTAAGAACAATGCAGCAGTAACAGATTTGTGTGTTGGGTCATCTTAAATTAAGACGCTTACTTGTATAAAATGTACCCAATATGCCATATAAAAAAAGTGCAACTTTTTTTTGTGCACTTTGTATCAGAAAATACCTTTTTTAATGATGAAAACGTAATTCTATGGCAACCATTTACCATTCACATTGTGCGTAAGAAAATTTCGCACCCATTATCGTTTGCGAGATCATAATCAGTAAAATACTTTTTGTGAGTGTGTGTATGTTTATGAACTGATAAGGTCAGGTAGAGTAAGACTTTTAGCATTAGTTTTTTACATGTTATTTATACACTGGGCCCAAAAAGAAACTTATAATTTTTCATATGGTCATATCTTGGAAATCTTTCCATCAAAATTAACCAAAATGACACACAGTATTACTTAAATACCCTACTCAAATTACATCTAAATATTTCCAAGCGGTTGCCCAACGCTCGAAATTAGCACAGGCCCGATGGCCCGGGGCCACCAAAAATTGCTGTCGGGCCAGTAAAAAACTCATAATTCCAATGTTTGCTGGCCCGATCGGGCCACCATGTGTTGAAACAATTGTGCACAATATTATGGTTCTTATTGCAAATTTGATACCTCACAGAAAATACTTGATTTGTGGTTTAAAAAGAGAGGACAGAGAGGTCAATAATGAACAGTTTTGTGTGATTTTTTTTCTTCTGCCGACAGCTTAGAAAAGGCGCAAATTATTATAATTAGCATTATTTCTGCCCCGCCCGGCCCCCGATCCCACATGTAAAATTTGTACAGCATGTTCCACTTGGGATAGGTAGAAGGATATCAAATTAATTCTGTTATCAGTTCAGTTTGTATATAAAACTTGAATAAATAATAGGAAATATCAAGAATAATATTTGCTATACTTGCGGAAATAAGTTAAGAGAAATGTTGTCCGATTTGTAAAAGTTTAATTTGTGTTTTTTTCCATTCTGTTTATCCCCACACCCCCGTTTTATGAATGGAGCTTTCCAATTCCAAATATGGAATGTAAAAACATGTAGTGAGTGTGCATGCAATTTACGTGAGCATAGAAAGTTTACGATCAATTCATCAATGTTTGACACCAAAATTTCAACAACAAAAACCCACAATTTTAAAATATTTAATTTATGTGAGGTTTATAAACAATAATCCATGGAAAAGTGAGGTTAAAAGTCTGAAATGTGAGAGGATATTTTAATAATCGATCAAATTTGGTTCGCATGTAAAATTCTACATAGCCTATGTTGTGTCTGCATTGTCTACGTCTTGTGTTGCCGATGTTGTGACTGTGTTCGTAAGTTCACGAAGAATTTATAAATGTTTGACTAACAGTTTTACAAATATAGCACCACAATTTGAAAAATGTGTCATTCATGACAGGTTTCAAAACAATATTCTACGGAATTGTGAGATTAAAAGTCTGATATATAAGTACAAATTTCCATTATCAATCAAATTTGTTATGCATGTAAAACTCAATAAATCATGTTTGCCGTATTCGAAATCGGATACAGTAGATCGGTGACTTGTCAATGTTTGCAGCCGATGAATCGGCTTTTTGACTTACAATTATTAGCTTAAAACACCACAATTTAAAAACATGTTATTTGTCTGAGTTTTTCACATGACATTTACACAGAATGTTGAGGTCAAATTTGTATAATAACAGTGAATTTTCCACTTTTCCACAGTTTTGAATGTGCTATGAATTTTCTTGTTTTTTTCTTTTGTTTTTCTTTATTTTCTTCGGGCCAGTAGATTTTGGTTTCGGGCCACCAAAATTGGAAAAATACTAATTTTACTGGCCGGACCGGGCCACCAGCAAAAAAAGTTAATTTCGAGCGTTGGGTTACCTTACTGACAGAACTGGAAAATGCACTGGCATGGAACCGTTTGCTTTTTGTATCACATGTCACAGTCTGGTAATTTTGGCAACAGAGTTTAAGGCAGGTGAGGAAGTCAAAACAAATTGAAATGAACGAATGCCAGTTACCCAAACACAGACATCAATAGTGGGTGTGTCCACCATGTGCTTGGTACAAGCATTCAGTGCATCTGTTACGCATGCTGTCCACAGGGTTTCTGATACAGGCTTGGGGGAGATTGTTCCTCTTTTCCTGTACAGCTGCTCTGAGTGTGTGCATAAACAGGCGGATTGTCCCTTACTGTGACATGTGGTCCCGGAAGTTGTTCCATGTCAGTGCTTTTTGCTGTTGTGTCAGTTGGGCAACTGTTTGGTTACTTACGTGTTCAGATACTTACTTGGAGTATTTAACTGTAATCCGGTGTGTCATTTTGGTTATTTTTGATGGACAGGATTTTAAGTGTAAATTTGATGTGAAAAATGATAAGTTTCTTTTTGGGCCCAGTGTATTTTTGTGTATTTATTTATATTTTGGTTTTCTCCTAAATTTTGTTTGTGCAAATAAATATAGACATTAGTCGATAGTAGTGAAACTACAGTTGAAACATGTATGTAGCAATATATCTTTACCCTCAACTTGGTAAATTCATCAAGGAATACAACTTTTCTTTTTACATCCCTGCAGTGCTGCCTCAAATCCACCACAACCGGCTCTCCATAATCCTGTCAGTCACCCGCCCGGCCCGCCTCCTCCATACTGCAAGCCACGCCCTAATGGGAGGAGTCACGGCCTGGGCCTGCTGCAAGCTGGTTGGAGGGCGGTACGTCAGGCTCTCCACTCGCTGCGATGGGAGAAATGGGAGCAATGGAGTGCTGTGTCTGAATGAGCATCACCTATTTCTTGTGCTATTCGGTGCATTTCTGGTAAGTCTGATTAGTGTGTGTGCGTGTGTGTGGGTGTGCGTCACATAGAGCAAATGGGTATAGACTAAGGGTGGTATTCTAAAAATGTTCCTAAATCTCTTCCTAAGTTCTTGCCTAAGTCAGAAAGTTAGGAAGTGCAAAATTGGTATTCCAGTATGTTGACTTTGGAAGATCAAGGGGACCACCAGGCAAAGAACAACACATAATTATATGTTTTGGTACCATTTTGTGCTATCAAATAGATACCCAACATTTTGCAAAGGGTTGTGTAATTCATAAACAAAGCAATAAATTTCCACCACTTACGGAACCACTACTATTTCCTGGTTCCGTATGGGCCAAACATTTGCGAGTGCGCCAATGCTATTCACGGCGTACATTTGGAGACTCCTGGGCGATTCCTTCGCTCTGGACAAAGTAGTCTCGTACATGCAGACCCATGAATGCATGCTTTAGAATGGTGATGCATTTTCCAATTATATATTTTTTTTCTTGAAACATATTTTTGTGAACTTGTTGATGGAATGGAATACTAAATTTGTTACCTTTCATTTATAAGATTATTATTTTTGGGTGGTGGTACCCTTTAATGCAAATCAGTAAGCTTTTAGCCATGCCCACAAGGCAGCTGTGAGCCAATGACTTGAGGTTCTTTCATTAACAAGCATCCAATCAGAAAGGAGAGGGAAGCCATAGAAATGATTAGACATTTTGCGTAAAAGCTGTGCAAATGCGCTGGCTGTATTGTCTTTGATCTGCGCAATGAAAGTGCAGTGCACGCTATTTATCTGCATGTATCATTGTATGTAACCTCCACTAGTAGGTCATTGCTGTATTTGTACACAACAAATTGGAGTTAGGAAAGGGGTCAGACTGTCCTAGAAACTTTCCTAGAAATTCCTTCTTAAGTGCATTTTTAGAATATCACTTCTTCCTAAGTCGCTAATTTGCATAAATTGCATATTTTCCTAAGTTCTTGCCTTAAAGGGACTTAGTAACATTGTCCAAATCCTCAAAATAAAATTGTAATTCTAGCGGTTCCTTTATACCTTGTTGTATTCGTATTAACAATAAAATCATGGGACAGCTTTCGGTTTTTCAAATTTCCCTTTCATTACAAAGATATGTATGATTAAAGTATTTAGATAAGAAAATCTCCGGGCGAGATTTTCATCCCTGTACAAAGTGAATGCAGTGAGTTGGTGAATATCACCCAATATCACTTTGCATTTTCGCTCATTACTTGGCCATACATTGTCCATTTGACCTGAAATTTTCACACAATACCCTGAGGACATATGAGATAACAACAGTATACATTGCATCAACCATTCATCATTTTTTGCACATCTCAAAAAAGTTACTAGATCCCTTTAAGTTAGGAAAAAGGTTAGGAAGTGACTTAGGAAGATATTTAGGAAGAATATTGGAATACCACTTAGGACAAAATCTTGACATTTCTTATGTTTTTTCACCACTTATTGTGAACACCTGTTTATTAAGGGGTAAAATAAACCTTGCTAAAAAAGCCTACCCAATTAAGCGGAGACTACTGTAACAAAGAGGGTTGTAACAAATCAGTCACATGTTATGTTTTTCTTTTCTTTCCCTCGATCTTCTCCAGGGTACAGTGTACAGCATGTCATATTTCATCAGAAGATCAAACCTGCTCACATTCAGTATCATTCAGGTAAATCAAAGAGTATTCTTTTCAACAAAATATTGTTGGTATTAGTTCTCCATTTCTTGTCTACTTTTGTTTTGCATTTCTGTTTGCTCGATACTTTGCGAACATTGATGAATTCCAAGGTATGATCATTTCATATCCTGACTGATGTTCTTGCAATGCTGTGTTGAGGCCCATGTTCCCAAATTTTCAAAATTGGGAAACACAACCTGGATGCATGCCCCCAAAAAGCATGTAATCTATCACATTTATGCATGTGACAATGTATTTTAATACTAGTTGGTATGATTATATGTAAGAAATTCTTGTGTTAATAAACTTTATATGGCTCACTCCATTCTTGTATGAAATGGATTTCAGGTGAATGAATAAAACTAAACGAAATGGATGAACATTACAATTTTAACTTTGATGATTTCCTCTGTGCTCAGCAGCAGCTGAAATTCTTCAAGGTGAAAACTTTCCTGAGCCAAGCGATCTTCTCCAACACATTGCTGTCCCTGCGCCTCTGTGCATACTTCTATGTGTTCTACTACCTGTGTGGTAAGTCACTTCCAGTAGTATAGCCTTATGTATAATTAGGTGTAGTTTGTTATTGTTGATGTCTTGTCCACTGCATTACTGTTTCAATTTGTCTGAATGTAATGTACAAGTTACTATATTGAATTGTACTATTTATACAGTGCATGTCTTGAATTGTACTATTTATACAGTGCATGTCTTGATGTTTATTTACAAGTTACTATATTGAATTGTACTATTTATACAGTGCATGTCTTGATGTTTATTTCTTGTACCCTGATCCTTTCCGCCTTGCTCCTGGTGAGTTTGAGATTATTACAAATGAATAGATAAATAATACATTATAAAAAGTGATCTATCTAATTTGCATGTATAGCTATTTACATGGTATTTTCTTAATTTTACTTTTGTGTGTAAATGCATATTCACCATTGTAATGGTTATCTCACGGAACCGATAAGGGCACTTCCCACGTACACAGAGGGTATGATTGTGTGATTATGCAGGTATGAATTATGTGTACGATCTCGGAACCGATTCTTCTTGGAACCGAGACATGCGTATGGAACCGGAATCGACTCCAAGCGGCGGCAGAACCGCCCAAGCCTAATCTACTCACTCAAATATCTGCTTGTATGCCATTTATTTCGTCTTGCAGGGTGCCTATTCAAGTCCTCTGGGTGTTTCACAACAATTCTAAATTGAACTTACCCTAGACCTAACAGTTTTGGAAAGCCTTTTGTTCATTGTAAAATTGTTAAAACAGTTTTTTTTTAAGGCATACATTTTGACAAAAATCAGTAGTATTTATTATTATCAAGGAGCCTTGAAGTTATTGATATAAATTTGTATTGAAAGTCTCAAATACTAGTATATTATTGCTTCTGAATATGTTTTATTCCAAGGCCTATCATAATTTTAAGTTCAACTTTTTAAGAGTTAAGTTCAACTTAGAATCTTTGTGAAACACCCCCCTGGTTACTCACAAATCTTTGTGATCCCTGTTTGTTGGACTCAGTATATCCAGTGGACTCGGCCAAGGGTTTGTTGGACTTGTGCGGCCTGTTTTGGCAGGCTTGGAACAATGCACTCATGTTTCACTCTGTTTCCTTACTCTATTTGTGAAATATTCAGATTATCTCTATTTATGTCATCTTTACTCTCTCTATATATAAGTATGATGAAATCCATTAAATCAAAGATATTCTTTCAATTTATTCCTCCTTCAGGGTGCCTCTTCAAGTCTTGGTTGCTCTCAAATCTTCGACTCCATGAGCTAGCCTATCCAGTAGACTCCATCAGGGGCTTGTTGGACTTGCGCCTATTTTGGCAGGCCTGGATCCTTGCATCGCTGCTCACACATTTCTGGTCCTTCTCCCGCTACCTCTTCAAAATCTTTAACACTGAGGTAAGATTACAAATTAAAGGGATCTAGTAATGTTGTCCAAATCCACAAATATTTAAGCAGTATTATCTCTCACATGCTTACATTTACATTTTTTAATCTGACTAAATACTGGTGTATGAGTTCTGGAAGAACAGAGATGAGGAAGCCTTGTCTCCTCTTCGCACCCCCTCGTCAAGACTCTGCATCAACACTTAAAAGGTACAGCATAATGACTCCAGAATATAAAATGTAGAATTATTACTCAAGAAGAAGACATGTTTAACTCATTTTTATCGTACAAACAGGTGTACGAGTTCCCCCTCGAGACTGCCTTCAGTTCGAGCCAGGAGTGCAGGCTGCATCGAGCTCTGGGAGAAGAGAAGGGCACATCTTTGGTCCGGTTCCTGGCCTACCAAGACCTCAGCATCCTAGCAGAGCACTCAACAGCAAGGAGGAGACAGATATTTGCCCTCAGTGATCCAGGTGAGTCCTGAACCAGGTCTCCACTCTTACTAAGGGTCGGGCAAGTACAATTATTTTGAAGAATTAGTGAAGAGAAGGGCACAATGTGGGTCCGTTTTCTGGCCTACCAAGACCTCAGCATCCTTGCAGAGCACTGGATAGCAAGGATGATACAAATATTTGCTCTCAGGGACCCAGGAGAGTCTAAAGCACATTTTGTTCTTTGTTTATTTTGAAGGCCAAGAACATACCTGCCAACCAGTCCGATTTTGTCTTATTTAGTCCGATTTTTTACTCAAAAAAGGGTACAAAATCGGACGAGTACGATTTTTAAGTCAGGAAATTTTTTTTTGTTTTCCTTTTTGATCTTTATGATCTTTATCATTGAAGTATTGCTCATTCAGAGTGGTCATATGTTAAAAAAATAAGGCTAAGATAGCACAAGAGAGCATCTAGAACCCTAGAGCTGGACCCCGGCTGCAAAGGACTTCGCACTTCACGCGCGTGATGTGCACTTCGCTCACATGTGAGTAAGATTTTTCATTTTCAAATGTTGGCAGGTATGCAAGAAGCTTCCTCGATATCTATACAATTCTAATTAAAAGTTATTCAACACTCAACATAATAATGAACACTGAAACAATAGAACATCAAGTTATATTCATTTGAAGATAAGAAAAAAAACTGTACTACCTTAGAAAAATAATACAAATAAGAAGAAGATGAAGAAGAACGCACAAATGCTTTAATGTAAAGACCAATACTTTGCTCCCAATAAAGCAGTTTGCATGTAAATAATCCTGCATGTATAAAAATCACAAATGCTTATAATGACAATTTGTATGTCTTTTACGAGTCTTACAAAACAACTGTTTTACTATTGACCATGATAAATCATGTATCTAATTACTTCTTTATTAGGTGGACACCCGCACAACTGGACAAGGGTCAGCGGTGAATGCCTGGCCCTCCTTGCTTCCCTGACCGACCGCCTGACCGCCCATCAGGAGTGGGCAGCAAACGGCCTCTCCAGAGAACAGAGGATGGCGGAGGAGAAGAAGAAAGGAAAGGACAAGAAACAAAGAGGTTGGTTGAACCCATTGCATACAGGAACCTGGTGGGCAGTTATTAACTCTATGAGAGGTTGCAACATTTAGTAGGTAACAGTTCAAGTCAGCCATATTAAGAGTGCCAAAACAATTCTGTGGACAGAAGAGAATTATAAATGTATTCGCGCAAAAATGTCCACAACAAATTTATAATTTTTAAAATTTGAATAATTTAAATATATCCCAGTTTCTCAAAGCCATGTCTTAGATATTCCTGATGAAGACAGTATTGTAGTGACCACTACAAACTCCTATAACATAGTCAGTGTTTACATTTGTTTATGTTTTCTATAATCAGGGCTCAACATTCTCACTGGCCCGCTGGCCCGGGGCCAGTGAAATTGCACTTCGGGCCAGCAAAACTGTATAAAAGTCATATTTGGTGGCCGATCGGGCATGCAGATTTTCATGTCTTGCTTTGTCTATAATCACAGGTTTGTTCAAGGAAGAGTGATATTTTTAATAATAAAAAGTTTACTCATGAAATACAATTTTGGGGCCAGTAAATTTTTCTTTTTGGCAACTAGAAAAGGGGAAGAAATTATTCCACTGGCCTGACTGGGCCACTGACAAAAAAGTGTGGAGCCCTGCTATGATATACCAAAAAAAGCTGGGCTATTTCGGACCAGGTTTTTACTAAGATCTCGAAGACCAATTGTCCGATTCACGCAAAATTTTTGCATGGAGGTACATTGAAGTATTAGCGACGCGTTCATGTTTTCGTACAATTTAATGTTATATATGCAAATTATGCGCATTTTAATACCAAAGTACGCTAATTTTTGCAAATTTTTCAAATTTTTAAAGAAAAACATAATAAATGGTATTATATTGACTCAAAATGAATCACAGACATGGATAAGTTTGAGAATTAGGTATTAACATTGTTTATTCTTGTAATTAATGAAGCACATGTGATTAATTATGCACATATGCAAATGAAAGGAGTATAGTTTGATTCTGAATTTATTATGTATTCCTTTGTTTTTCCTTTCTTTTGTATTCTATTGTTCATATTTGTAATGTTTTGTATCATTTTGACAATGACATTAGATATGACAACCATAAACTGGAAAATATACAATTATATGGGGAAAATGAATTGTATTTCACAACTTTCATAACATGTCCATTCCATTATGTACACACACATGTATGGAAAAGTCACTTTTTTAGTACCAAAAGTTGCGCAAGACTTCAAAGAAAAATGTCATGAAAGGAAAACTTGATATCTGCCGCAGTTCCGGAGTAGTCGCGAAATTATTACGGGGGGGGGGGTAAAATTGACCCCCCCCCCCCCAGTTAACATAGGGTTAAGGTCACCTGGCTCTGTCCCTCCAGCATTTTAATGTTCTCTCTTGTGTTTTGTTTTGTTATACCAACCAAGTACCATTTTGGTACCCCCTCCCCCAACCGTGAACAAAACCCACCACAGGTAACAACAACATGGCTAAACCATTATTGTTTTAATTGTAATGATTAATTCTTCCTATAGCATCTACCACAAGTTCCTACTACACCGCTGCTGGTTCACCCATGCCCCACCAGCGCATTGCTACCCTCTCTGCCACCACTGTCGGTTCACCAGGCACCATGTTTGGTACCCCAGGAGTACCCTTGGTTGATGTAAGCAGCTACGGTGCCCACACGCCGGGGCGGGATGAGACAATAGTTGGCACACCGCGAAGGCAAGGGTACATCCCTTCTCCTAGGAGACCCTTGCATGAGACGCACAGAGGTGAGAATTTGACTGAACTATTTCCTTTGTGATCTTCTCAATGTCCTTAAGCCTGTTGAAGGAATGCTCCACAGGGAGTGGAAATGAGGCACTCTTTGGGGTGACTGCATGGCATTTAGCAATTGCTTGTGCTAGCATTTTGCTTGAATCTGCATAAAAACAAGCAAAAGCTGCTTGCAAGCACAAGCAAATGCTTGAAAGTTTTTTTTTTCATGCAATGATTTATTCTTCCTATAACATCTATGTGAACAATTTTGTCATTAGCATCTTTACTTTTAACACTGGTAATCTGCAGTAGCCTCAAATGAACTTATATCTCTATTTCTTCCAACAAAATTGGACTGGACAGGTGTTGCACTGCAACAAGCAGCTTGAAAATGATATTTCCTGTTGAGTATCGCCAATACTTTAACCATCCCCATCACTTTTGCTATTTCATGGATATTTTGCTACTTTCATCTTTCCCTTTAATAGAATATTGTTTATCTCCATGGTTGTCAAGTGAATTAATATTTCTCCTTTCCTTTGAACAATCATACAGGTCTTACGCCACAACAAGCAGCTCGTTATCCCGTTCAGCATCACCAATACTTCTACCATCTCCAGCCGCGGCTGGCCTCACTGCGCGGCCTCACAATCTTCCGCTATTTCACAGACGTGTTCCCAGAGTCGCACATTCGGGCCCTCTTCACAGATGTCCAGCTTCACATTTGGGCCTTAGAAGGTAGGAATTCTTTTCATGAACTCATTGTCTAGCCCACGTGTAGGTTTTGTAAGGAGGATCATAGATAATCAACCTTCCATTTTAAAGATAGTTGAATTCGTAAATTAGACCAAGATGACATCTTGCAAAATATACTCACTGCTCAGTGTTACATAGTGATGTTTGGACAGGTTCTACAATCCACAAGCATGACCATCTTTATAAATGAAACAGTTTAACCTATTTTCCTATTATGACTGCATTAGATGTTGGATTTAGTTAGTATCACAATTTATATGGTATGGCAATGCATTTATATGGTAGATATTCTGCATTATTTCTGAAGTGTTCATCAACAGCAAATATGTATAAATGAATCTTGAAGCCTGGCAGATTTTCAAGAAACACAACACTCAAAATAAGCACAGGACTGCTGGCCCGGGGGCGATATTTTTTTTCATATGTACAAACTTTTGGTCAGATTTCAGACATTAGTGAAAACTCTGCATGATACATTTACTAAATGAACCGCTATTCACCATGTATTATGGCAAAAGAAAAGAAGAGAGATACCAAGTGTGGAAGTCCACAGCGTGACCAATAGGCCACGTAAACCACTGATGGTCAGTATGGCCTCATTATAATTATAACCCTCAAACTCACCCAAACCGTAATCCTAGTTCTGAATATTCATGAGTAGCCCACATCGCTGCTTATGAATAATTCATTAGGAAAAAAAGTTTGAAGGAAAAAAAGTTTTGCGGCCCGGGGGCCACTAAAATTTAGCTTGAGGCCACCCAATTTCATTGATCTTAAATTTCACTGGCCCGAATTGGCAACCAAGTATAAGATAATTTTTAAATGTTTTCCAATGTTTTGGGCCACTAGAATTTTAAAGATCTTTCTTTTACTTGCCTGACATGGCCACATGGAACCCCAAAAAAAAAATGATTTCTATCATTGTGAAATGTATCTTTTTTCTGCAGCTTTATCCTCCCTCATCAGTGCCTCGTTTGCAGAGGACCACTATGGTGTAGTGCAGAAAACACTCCCTGATATCCTCACAGAAATGCTGGCCCTGCATAATGTAAGTGGATGTTTTTAAAAAGCTCCTCAAAACATTCCTATTTCTTAATTGATTCATATAATGTTTTATGATTTGTTGTTATATCGTACATTATTGTAAACGCTGTGATATAGTTTACTTTGTATAGCGTACCTAAATGCATAATAATAATAATAATAATAATTACAAAAGTACAAAGCCAACATATTTTTATTAATCAGTTCATTGCCCCATAGCATAAATATTTATGATTCAAAGGGCAACCAATATGCTATACAGGGTACTTCCCAAAATAAAACGGAACAGGGCACTTCCCAAAATAAATTAACAAATTGATTATGTCCTTCGGATAGAATGTCTTTCCAATGAAAAACGATACCAAGAATAGTCATTTTGGTTGTGCAGTCTTTTTTTAAGGGCGCTTTGAGTGACACCATGTCAGGTTCCCTTTTTTGTCAATTTTTACCAAGTCAGTGCTTGATAAATCGCACTTACTTCCCGTCATAGCGTCGAACAACGAGCAATACGCGCGCCATTGTTAGAGTGCATTCAGCTGTGTGCCGAGAGAATGGGCATACATGTAGCTGCTCGATGATATGACGGGCAGAAAATGCGATTTATCAGGCAGTGACTTGGTAAAAATTGACAAAAAGGGAACCTGACATGGTCTCACTTAAAGACTTCCTAACAAAAACTAATCGTCCAAAATTACTGTTCTTGGTGTTGTTTTTCATTGGAAAGGACACTCTATCCGATGGACACAATCATTTTGTTACTTTATTTTGGGAAGTGCCCTGTTCCGTTTTTTGGTGCCACCCTGTATTAATTGATATTATAATCATCTGATTAATCTGACACTTAATCAATTTTAAATCTTTATGTGACGGGCCCAGGTCCGAAAGTGCCCAGACTGTGATATATGGAGAAAGCATGTAATAGTAACATCAACGTAAACAGCCGGTTAAGTCCAGTTTTGTTGTGTCCCCCACTGAAAAACTTTCTTAATTTAAGTTCAGACCTGTAATATTTATATTATTTATATTATATTAATTTCAACACAAATAATTGAAAATGTAACCACCTTTGATTTGATTAATTTTTACCTGTATTGATATATATCATATTTATAAATTGTTATTGGTATGGTTTAATTTCTGTTTGTGTTAGGCCCTTGAGAAGCTTCTGCGGCTGCCCAACATCTCCACCGTCCGTGACCCCCGAGAGCTGAAGGTCACCAGGATAGGCCCCGCCCACCCCGACGACCAGCTCAGGAATGACCTGCGCACCACGGTCAAGACGTCTCTACACCGCATCATCTCAACCTTCGGCAGGCATATCAAGTGAGTTGTTTGCGTAATGCAGGGAATACATTTTTTTTTTTTTTTTTCGGTGGCAACTTTTGAAATTGATCAAGTTTATAATTTGTAAGTTTTAAATTGAACTCTATTCAAATTTACTGGGGCTCTTTTTGGCATTTCAGGGGCAAATTCGCCTTGAGCCTCCATGTATTTGTTCACTGGCATAATGCCCAATGCACACACAGCCTACTCAACCTAGTCTGACTGGTTTACACTGGCACAATGCCCAATGCACACACAGCCTACTCAACCTAGTCTGACTGGTTTACACTGGCACAATGCCCAATGCACACACAGCCTACTCAACCTAGTCTGACTGGTTTACACTGGCACAATGCCCAATGCACATACAGCCTACTCAACCTAGTCTGACTGGTTTACACTGGCATAATGCCCAATGCACACACAGCCTACTCAACCTAGTCGGACTGGTTTACACTGGCATAATGCCCAATGCACACACAGCCTACTCAACCTAGTCGGACTGGTTTACACTGGCATAATGCCCAATGCACATACAGCCTACTCAACCTAGTCTGACTGGTTTACACTGGCATAATGCCCAATGCACACATAGCCTACTCAACCTAGTCGGACTGGTTTACACTGGCATAATGCCCAATGCACACACAGCCTACTCAACCTAGTCTGACTGGTTTACACTGGCACAATGCCTAATGCACACACAGCCTACTCAACCTAGTCTGACTGGTTTACACTGGCATAATGCCCAATGCACACACAGCCTACTCAACCTAGTCTGACTGGTTTACACTGGCATAATGCCCAATGCACACACAGCCTACTCAACCTAGTCTGACTGGTTTACACTGGCACAATGCCCAATGCACACACAGCCTACTCAACCTAGTCTGACTGGTGTTGCCTAAAAGAATGGGGCCTAATCAATCAGAGCCGATTCAACATATCATTTGTAGAATAAGGATCAATCAAGTATGTTGTTATTATTATTAAAATATACACTAATCAGATTTTTTTCAGAACAAAGTCTTTGCCAATGTTTAAACAATAATGTTATTTCTTTTCCATGTCCCCCCTTCTCTGTCTGCAGGAGTGTCCCATTGGCGCCAGAGTACAGAAAGCAACTCGTCGAACTAATGGATTACAAACAGTGAGATGTATTGTGTCAAGCATAACCCATTGCCTATTGGGAACTTACTGAACTAATGGATTACAAACAGTGAGATGTATTGTGTCAAGCATAACCCATTGCCTATTGGGAACTTACTGAACCAAACATACAAGTCTGTTCGAATGTCCAAATCTCTAAGAGGGAATGAAATGAGTCAAGCTGAAAAGAAAGAACAATCTGTTCGTCTGGACTTTGAAATGAGACATTTAGCATGAAGCACAATGTAAATACATCAGGGTTCTTTACAGGTCCTTGAATACTTGGAAAGTCATGGAATATGACTGTTGTGTTTTCCAGGCCTTGACAGTCATAGAATTGCAAAAGACTAATGCTACGGTGTAGGCCAATAATTTCACTTACATGTATTGCACCAATTTGTTGCAGAAAGTACTGAAAGAAGTCAAAGAATCTAGTTTCCATGGTGGAGTCATGGAAAAGTCCTGTAATTCTTGTTGTACAGGTCATGGAATTTGACTTAAAATAATCGTATGAAGCCTGTGTAACATTGCCATGTTCAATCAGCCTTTAGGTGCAACAATAAATGGCATTCCTTGAGTATGGCTATCACCCCTGAGAAAGGGGTTCATTGATGTGGCACATGCCAGTATCACAGTCACTGATGTGTGTGAGTGCAACTCCCCCAGGCAGTGGCACAGCGAAGCGAGGGGGGGGGGGTGCTCCTGACCCCTAGCCCCCCTTGATATAAGAGGTGTTTGTTATATTAGAGCTCTTTATAACAAGGTTCCACTGTATTACGATTGCAGCAGGTTGATTTCCATTTTGTTTTTCCTTTGCATGTCAACAGTTGTGATCTCTAACATCTGGACAATTATTTCTCATGTTATTTTTTTTTTCTTTCAGTTTTGTCATTGTGTTTTCAGTTTTGTTTAAATTTGGAATGAATCATGTCAATGAGTGTTGATGTGAAAATGTTTAATTCATTCATGTTTGGCCCCTATGAAAGCTTTGACCACAAACTTAGTTCTGAGAAGCCACTTGTGGAGTCATTTTGGTAAATGGTAGGCTTGTTAAGGGGTCCGTGACTGCACTTTGGGGTACGATTGTTTTACTTGGCACACATATTCCTTGGATCAAAAGAAAAAAAATTAATCCAAAGAGACACTCTATATCTATGCAAATTAGGCCTAATTTTCATAATTTATGCAAATTTATTCATGAAAATGGGATATTCTATGAAAATGGTGTTTTTATATTCTTTTGATCAAAAGAAGAAAATTCATCCAAAGAGACACACCGTATCTATTCAAATTAGGCCTAGTTTCCATAATTTATGCAAATTTATTCATAAGAATGGGATATTCTATGAAAATGGTGTTTTTATTGAGATTCTTTAGAGAATAACTTTGGAAATAGATGATATAGGGTTTATCAAGGCCAGTGGATCAATCTAGCAGATTATTTTAACCTTTCGTGGCCATCTAGTCCCTCAAATCCAAGATGGCCGTTGGCAGGAATGTTAAATTTTGAATATTTTGTCTTACTTTTAAACTAATCATGGTACAAACATGTGGGATGTGTCTATTTTAACAATTGTTTGGATGTCTGAATAAATTTTAGACCCATCCTTGGAACAAACTAAGAAGAATCATCAAAAGAAGCACACTTTATCGATGTAAATTAGACAAATTTGCATAATGTAAGCATTAGTACACAAATGTAATATATTATGAAATTGTAGTATTTATATAAATAATTGATGTAGATTGATGAACTAGGGTAAGTCAAAGTAAACAAATACTTTAAGCAGGTTGTTGTCAGCACTGACAGTCATCTTGCATGACGTAATTGTATCGCTTGCTGAAAACCGCTTCTGAGGGCCTGACAAGCGGTGCGAGTTTTCCGCTCTCAAGCCTGCATCCAGGAGATTTTTATCAATGTTGACACTTTCTTTTCACTGCCCCTCTCTGTGTGATAGCACTGGGCCTCGGGGGGCAGTAAACACAGCTGGGATTGTTGACAGTAGTGACAAAACTGTCAGAAACTGATAAGAATGTGACCGAGTTGATTACCAAGATGGTGGAAATCAAACTAACAACAGAATCACCTAATGGAATTGGAATTGTGTGTCTCTTTTGAAATATCTTAGTTTGTTCCAAGGATGAGTCAACAATTGATTTTGACATCCCAGTAATGATTTTACTAGACATATCATACAGATATGGAGTTCAACCAGAACACAAAATGTGCGAATTTTAACATTGCTGCCGGTGGCCATCTTGAATTTGAGGGGTTAGACGGTCACCAAACGTTAAAATGGTCTGCTAGATTGATCCACTGGCCTTGATATCTATTTTTAAATGTTTCTCCTTCAAATATCTCAATAAATACACAATTTTCATAAATTTACATAAATTTGAATAAATTTGCATAAATTATCGAAATTAGGCCTAATTTGCATAGATACAGAGTGTCTCTTTGGATAAATTTTGTTCCTTTGATCCAAGGAATATGTGTGCCAAGTAAAACAATTGTACCAAAAATGCAGTCAACACCCATATTTTTGGCCCTTAACCCTAATCCCATTAGGGGGGCCATTTTGGCCCCCCCCTGTCATTTTTTTCGACGTGCATCTAGACCGATTGGAATTTCACGTTCAAACTTCATGACTTTTTCTCTCAAGTCTCCCGCATGTTTTGATATATAATTCACCCCGGTCGGACATGTAGAACTGATTTTAGAGGTCGATAATTGCTCAACCGTCACAAAAAGCTGCAATTTTTGTACAGGTTTCTATGTAATTCATATATCAGATGCCATGTAAACTCCAAATCTGTTATAATTGTTACATTGAATTATAATTTGGATTATTTCTTTGTTATTAGTTTAATTCATACACTTCAGAGATAAATTTTTCTAAAAAAATCTGTTATAACTGTTAGATTGAATTATAATTTGGATTATTTCTTTGTTATTAGTTTAATTCATACACTTCAGAGATAAATTCTTCTAAACAAAAACAAAAAAAACAAAAAAACAATAAAAACAATAAAATACATAAGAATGAAAACAATGTGGGTAAATCGAGAATACTAATTTGCATATTTGCATAATTTATGCAAATTAGTGATATATTTTATCACCAGAAAACACATGGATATGATGAATTACATCATTTGAAAGTATTTTTACAGAAAACTTGTAATTTCTCTTGATTTTAGATCCCAATTTCCCCCAAATTCATCAAAAATTTGCATATTCAAAATGTTAATTAATTATTAAAAAAAAATAATGGTCTAAAATTTGTTTTTTCTTCAAATTCTTATTCTTCTTGACTTGTTTTACGTACATGTGCCAATTTTCAAGTCGATCGGTCCATTCGTTGCCGAGATTTGAGGGGGGGGGGGCCAAAATGCCCCCCCCCCCCCCCCCCCAATGGACTCAAGTGACCAAAATAACCCAATGGGAATAGGGTTTACAAGCCTACTAAAATAATCGTAACACAAAAAGTAAGTGCCCCCCAACAACTCATCATAACTTCATAAATAAGACTTGTTTCAAGATTTTGTCTGACCCAAATATTTGTATGGTAGTTAGATATCATTAGAGGTTACCATCACTTCATCGTTGACTGAGCATAAATTCAAATTAAAATGATCATATTTCGAAATTAGCAAAAGTTAAAATAATAACGGTTATTTATATAGCGCTATTCACCCAAGTATGATAGCACTTAAAGGTGCTCCTGTAAAGTGTCAGATATTGCCCAAAATGACATTTGAGACTTCAATTCTGTACCAAAATGATTGTAAGATATATGTCCAAATGATGTGTGTAAGTTTAATTGTAAGAGAACACTGCTTTCCTGGTTAAAAAAGCGAAAATATGTCAGCTTTTACAACGAATTACTGTATGACGTTTACAAGGTTTGACTCTTCATTAACGCTCTTGAGCTGAATGATAGATATCGTCATACTAAAGGGGCATTTGAAAAAATCTAACCCTATGTTATTCTTCTCTTACCATAAGCTAAACAACACGGTAGAAGAGAAACGAGGAAGCTCCAAGTAATTTTCGTGGAGTTAGACACTTTACAGGCATGCCTTTAAAGGGACTTTGTCCAAATCCTCAAAATAAAATTTAAATTCTAGCGGTTCCCTTATACCTTGTTGTATTTGTAATAACAATAAAATCATGGGACAGGTTTCGGTTTTTCAAATTTCCCTTTCGTTACAAAGATATGTATGATTGAAGTATTCAGATAAGAAAAACTCCGGGCGAGTTTTTCTTCCGTGTACAAAGTGGGTGCAGTGAGTTACTGAATATCACTTTGCATTTTCGCTCATTACTTGGCCATACAATTTCCATTTGACTTGAAATTTTCACACAATACCCTGTGGACATATGAGATAACAACAATATACATTGCATCAACCATTCATCACTTTTTGCACATGTCAACAAAGTTACTAGATCCCTTTAACACTGTTATTACTAATATTACTAATACCATTACTGCAGTTCATTGAGAATTGCAATATTTCCAGTTGCTCTGTTTTACAATAACAATAGATGCATTTAACCACACATGCATTATACAAATAAAAATGGCTGGAAGTCAAACACATTTGCTGTTTCATAACAATGTGCAGACATGTGCAAGGTCTAGTGGCTTTTGAAATTGGTTAAGAAATTATGATTAATTGTTAAAGTCATACCTGTAAAGTGTCCAAATCCACGAAAATTACTTGGAGCTTCCTCGTTTCTCTTCTACCGTGTTGTTTAGCTTATGGTAAAAGAAGAATAAAATAGGGTTTGATTTGTTCAAATGTCCCTTTAGTATGAAGATAATTATCATTTAAATCTTTTATTTCAATCACGTTGATTAACGCTTTTGATCAAAAGTACAATTGTCCTAGCTGAGAACGTCCGCATGCAGCACCGTGAGAACATTCCGGAGATTGAACTTTGAGCCGAGCGAGTGCAAATTCCATGAATTCTGTACTACGTGTGTAAACATACATGGGTGCGAATATCTCAAACGGATCATTCATTACTGCGACAAATGTATGGCAGACCATCAGTATTCGGTGATAAAATATGAACTCAATATTCGTTTTTTTCACTAGGTAAACAGTGTTCGTTTTCTTTCAAACTTTCACAAATCTTTCAATTGTATTTTACAATGATATTGATATAGGATTGAAGTCTCAAATGTCATTTTGTGCAATATCTGACACTTTACAGGTATCACTTTAAGGGGAGGGGGTGGGGGGGGCTTACTTTTTGTGTTCTGTTTATGTTTTTTAAGAAAATAAACAGGAAATGAGTCATTACCATGTTTTATCTATAATACCTGCTGCTTACCCAAATGGTTGGGTGTCATATTAATTTTGACTGCGTGCTCCTCAAAACTGATATCAACATTTCTTTCAAAAATTTATGTGCAGTCTGAAATACAATATTGGAACGATAGTCTGTACATGCAGCCATTGGTGCATTAGAGTTGGCTTAACCAAAGCACACATAGCCGATTTAACCCGACCCAACTTGTTTTCAGTGGTTCTAGTACTACTACCCCCTGGACAATTACCCCCGGTAGTAGTCCGGATACGGTTTTCAGTCAGACTATATTCTGGTCGGATCAGTCAGATACAACATCTTGAATCTGCCCTCTTTACCTTCCAATTGTCTTCTGACTGGCAAAGTTGGAGTCGGAGGCAACGCACACCATGGGCGTCGATACTTACGTAATACCTATTCATCAGGGGGGGATGAATGAATAGATCATCCCCCCCCTGATGAATAGGTATCAATCACAGATCTACGCCCATGACGCACACAGAGCCGACCTGGCTGAAAACTAGTTGGATTGGGTCGAGTCGGCACTGTCTGCGTTTAAACTTGGCAATGCACTTTGTAGCGTGAGCATATTTACCCAAAGAAGATGCATTAGTAATCATAGAATGTCGGTCTTTATGCTGAATAAATTTGAACATTATGCCGAGTTCATTTGAACATTTTATTTTTTGAGTTGATGATTGTAATGCACATTGTAAATGTTTACAATGATGTATGAAAAACAATAATTCACACTTTTTGAGAGTTACACTTTGATGTATTCATGTGCAAACTCGTACAATTATTTCAAGCATTATAATTTTTGCATGAAATGGATTTACATTTGCATTCCATAAGCTGATGGCGGTAATGGAACTGTTCTATGTTTAATAGTAATGATAATGCCTTCACTATAAAGGACCAGAGGAATTATGTTTTCTATAATAATCAAAATTATGTTCATGATGTAAAGTGTTCAAAGTAAGCACAATTCATTGTTGAAACTGGTCGTGTGGTGCTTATTCATGATGATGAAATTGTAGTTGATGCAAGTATTAAAAACAACGTTCAAACATGTATAAAAAAAATGTTTTGTTTAATTTGTTTGATTAATTCATCTCTGAAAGGAACTAAACAAACTGTTTGTGATATACAAAACAAATACAAATATGCTACATAAATATTGTATAAATTTGGAAAAAGAAAGAATATTCATGCTTTGATTTGTAAAAATCCATTCAACCATTACTCTTTACATGCAATTGGATAACTAAAAAGACTACAGTCAAGCCTGTGTACCGTAAATACCGGCGTAATCGCCGCATACTTTTTCCTCGAAAAAAAACCTGCAAAGTCGGGGTGCGGCGTGTACGCGGAGACAGTCAAAATGTCACTCTTGACCGGCCTCAAAACAACACATTTCAGCAGGTGTGGGACTATTGGTTGTATTGCATTGCGTGATAACACATTATATAGCCAAATTGTCTACGTTTACCCTGGCCTAGAATGGTTTCTCACCTTTTTTTGCTGATATTTGCGAAATCTGATACGTTTTTAACTTCAAAGTTACGAAACAAATGCACACTGCCAGCGCCGCGCTCGCCTAGCTGTCATCGATCTAGCTACGTGCGTTATGAATGCATTGCATTTGCACGTACGTACATCTCAGTACCTGGTTCTCTGTAGTACCGATTTCATGCTAAAATTTGGCACATTTTCCCAGCCGATTTTCTCGTTTCCCGCCGTTATTCCCGCTTTTTTTGTCGCCAGATTTCCTAGCGCACTTTTCTCCCACATTTTTTTTTTTCAATTTCAATGCCCAAAGTCAGGGTGCGGTGTTTACGCGGGTGCGGCGATTACGCCGGTATTTACGGTATATTGACCACCTAAGGGAGACAAGAAAAGTGGGCACTGTAGTGGTGGTGAGCTCCATTGACTGGTTCCAAAACATTGCTTTTCCCTGCAAGAGATCATCTTTTGTGGCCACTATAGACAGGTGGCCTCTAACCCAGGTTTTACTGATTTCTTCCCCAAATTACTGATTTTGAGCCTTGAGAGTACTGATTTCATGTTCTAGAGGTTGGCAGCTCTGTTTTAATGTACTTAATAAAGCGAACCAATAGTCACCATTTTGTTTGAGCCGTTGTGGACAGGGAACTCTGGAGGCGAGAGCTCGATCATGACCCAGGACCAGCCCTAGTTCCACTGATCTTGAGATATGCTTGGGCAATACTTTTAATACGGTTGAATGAGTAAGAGAGGTAAAATGTGCTTGGCATCGTTCTTTTGAGTTTAGGCTTATTGACAGTAGTGTCGCGTGGTAGGAGTAGTTGGGGGGCACCTTATGTAGTTATTTGTTTTTTTTTCTTCAAAAAATGCCCCCTTATGTTTCCTACTGTTCTTTTTTCTCAAATTATTGGGGGGGGGGGGGGGCACTGCCTATTGAGATTGATGAGTTAGAGCCAATGATGCTAATTGCCATGGTAAATGTCGCTGGTCCGTAATCAGGGCACTGAAGTTGGACCTAACTATTGTGGAAAGCCATTTGTTGCTTTGTAAAATTGTTCTTTAGCAAAGATACTTCAAGTTATGTGAAATTTTGTGGAAAGTTTCAAATTATTAGCATTTGGGCTCTTGAAAATGTTTAATTACGAAGCTACAAGTGGCTTTCCATAATTTTTAAAGTCCAACTTAGTGTTGAGTTCGACTTGGGATCTTTGTGAAACACCCCCCTGGGCCGAGGGGCTAGGAACCCGCCCAGCCCAATCAACATACAGTCAAACCTGTCTATAGCGGCCAACCTGTCTATGGCAGCCAACCTGTCTATAGCGGCCAACCTGTCTATGGCAGCCAACCTGTCTATAGCTGCCAAACTTGTCTATAGCGGCCAACCTGTCTATAGCGGCCAAACTTGTCTATAGCGGCCAAACTCAGAAAGTTCGGTATTAGTATACTTTATTATGATAAGATTGCCTGTTTGTGAAAAATATGACCACATGCCAGGCATCAAGCTATTCACCCTCTGTGCACTAGTTATTTCAAAGGTATTTGGTTTGGAAAAACTCAACTAAATTTGATAGAATGTAAAAGGCCAAATATATTTTCGTGTTTTGCAGGCTTCTATAAAGTTGACAAGTACCTTTCACAAACTTTCGATCTTGGTATACTTTTTGTGATAACAAGCACAGTTTTCAATATTGACTTTTACATGTAATATAAGACCACATGCGGGCATAGCGCTGTTTACCTTTTGTGTGCACCGGTTATCAGGGTATTTGATCAGAATGCAAAAGGCAAACTTCTGTAGGCTATACATACTTGACGAATACCATTTTAGAAAGGTATGTATTGGTATACTTTTATTATGATCAGATTGATTGCTTGTGTAAAATATGACCACATGCCAGACATCAAGTCCCTTTTGTATGTTGACTGTTTCAAGACCAGAAGACCGGAAAGTTTATGCAAATTGTACTCGTTAACGTTATACCGTCACTTTTTATAGTTGAATTTTTCCGAGCAAACAATTATAAAGCGAAGTACGTGCTCACTGCTTTTTGATACTTGATGCGATAATCCCTTTGGTAGCTCATACAGGAAGCTATGCTGGGATAAAGCGTTGTGCGCGGGAAAAGGGGAACTACTTTTGAGAAAAGTCTTCCTAGATAATAATATTTATATCAATATATTGATATATTGAAACTGAGACAAGGTGATGTATATAATCCAATCCTTACAAATTTCAATTATGGAAAGTTGTAATCTAGGTATTTTGGGAATACGTATGGCTTTAGTTTTTGTGGATATTGACCAAAATCAAACAATCCTTTTCTGCATTGACGGAAATTGAAGTTTACTCTTTGAGAAATGTGATATTTTGGAGTGAACTAGTTACAAGAACATAATTTGTAACTAAATCACACTTGATGAACCACTATTTAACATGCTGCGACATTGACGTAGCCCGGGGGGGGGGGGGGGCTCTGGCATGGGGTGCATGGGTGGCACGTCCCCCCAATAATACAAACAAATCATAACAAACATGATGGGATAATCATTAACACAATAATAAACAAATACATAGAGTGTACCCAGTCCAACCATTCTATATACGCCTCTGTGCTACAACGCAACCCAAATCATTCACTAGTCTAGTCGTTCAATAATAATGATAATCTTTTTAACGACCGAAATAATAATTGCAAAGTGGGCCAAATATGTGACCTTTTCAGATATCATAATTCGATATGCAAAGATTGACTCCGGTCTTATCACAAAAGAATCTCTCTTTTTGAAAAGGAAAACCACACAAAAGTTAGTGCTGTTAACCATCACATTTCAATGAACATGATGAATTTGTCCGACAAGCTGACTGTGTACGTGAACAAAAATATAATTGTGATAAAAATGTCTTTCATAGTCTATTTGTTCGAACGATTTATTCAAAATGCATGTTCAAAGGAGAGAATTGGGTTAATTACAATACTAGTATGACTCAGTATTTTTTGATTTACATTGTCGTTATATTCCAGGTTCAAGACTCTATTTGAATTATTTCATATTGGGTGTCTCAGAATAAATCTGTTCATAACGATATAACATTAATATTAATATGCGACTGCTGCATCCGTGTTTTGCCTGGCAAACTATTCGCGCAATCTTGTGCCTCTTTTTTATTTAAAGGGATCTAGTAACATTGTCAACATCCACAAAACGTACTTATAGCTGTAGTGATTCTCTTATACTTTGTTGTATTCGTACTACCATTAGAAGCAGGGAACAGGTTTCGGTTTGTCAAAATTTCCCTTTGGTTAGAAACAAATGGAGTGTTCGGATTTTTAATTATCCACTGGAAAGTTATAACTGTGTACAAAGTCAGTGCAATGAGTTGGCGAATATCAATATCGCTCATTATTCGGCCATATAACATCCATTTAACGTGAAATGTTCACACCTTACTAATAATGCTTAGTGGATAAACCAGATTACAAATGAAGAGCTTAGATCCTGAAGTCGCTAAATCCACTTTCCATATAAATTGAGTACATAAGCTACGTTGCTATCTAAAAATCAAAATGTATAGGACAAATGACACAATCACAATAGAAACGTTCCATTTTCATATTCCCATATAAGGCATGTGTACCCACATTTGGACAAACATACATGCCTTTCTCCAAAGTTGGAAAAAATGGATTTAGTACTTATCCATATATTCGATTCGATATATCAAAGTTTCAAGATGAATTACATGAAATAAAATACGATGTCTGTATTTGTTCTTCTTTCTATATGATCATTCTAAGGTTTTGATTCTTACCGACTTTAAACTGACAGAAGATGAAGAGCACAGCATGCTTTCATAAGTTATTTAATATAGGCTTCATCCTTTGTACGTATTATACATAAATGCCGAAAAACAACATCTTTGTACCTCTATTTTCATTTATTATTCTTAGCCCTATTTTGCAGTGTTATTTAACTAAACATGATAATATTATTGTCACTTTGTCGCATTTATATATAACTTGTTTAAACTAATGTATCCCCGGTTCGAGCAAACATGTTAAATTTTACCACACAAAAGAGCGTGCGTGGGACTCAACACTTGTCGTGAAGGTTGTGATAACACTGGTCGAGTTGAACAAAAGTATTCTTGAAAGAGCAATATGAGCTGGACAATGCGAAAAAGGCGTGTACTGTAATTTGGCCTATTTTTTGTAATGAAAGGGGTCTAGTAATTTTGTTGACATGTGCACAATCTGAGCAAGGGTTGATCAAAATGTAAATTTATGTGATCTCATATATGCCCACTGAGTGATGTGTGAGTTCCATGTTAAGTGAATGTCATAATTATGACTGAGTAATGAGCAAACATGCAAGGTAATACTCGCTAACTCACTGACTTTATACACAGTTATAATTCTCCCAATATAGAATTTCAAATATGAACAGTGAACACTTCAATCATAATTATCTTTATAACGGAAGAGAAATTTGGAAAACCATAACCTGTTCCAAGCTTCTATTGGTAATACGTATACAACGATGTAGGTGAGAACCGCTAGAGCTCTGAGTAAGTTTTGCGGATGTTGGCAATGTTATGAGAGTTATGATAGTTCCTCATCTCAATTCTGGCGCCAGTGCACATGCAGTGATCGGGCGATTACTAACAAACCGTGCGTGTAGGTCTAAATAAACGCAAGCACATATCTACACACAGCAGTATATCTAACTATAATAGGCATATATACCATAGGTGTTAAATACAACTTTTGACACTTTTCAATATTAAAGTGATACCTGTAAAGTGTCAGATATTGCACAAAATGATATTTGAGACTTCACTCCTATATCAATATCATTGTAAAATACATTTGAAAGATTTGTGAAAGTTTGAAAGAAAACGAACACTGTTTACCTAGTGAAAAAAACGAATATTGAGTTCATATTTTATCACCGAATACTGTCTGAAGGTCTGCCATACATTTGTCGCAGTAATGAATGATCCGTTTGAGATATTCGCACCCGTGTATGTTTACACACGTAGTACAGAATTCATGGAATTTGCACTCGCTCGGCTCAAAGTTCAATCTCCGGAATGTTCCCACGCGTGCTGCAATGCGGACGCGTTTAGCTACAACAATTGTACTTTTTTCAATTGCGTTGATTAACGCTTTAGAAATAATGATTTTCAATGATAATTATCTTCATACTAAAGGGACATTTGAACAAATCAAACCCTATTTTATTCTTTTCTTACCATAAGCTAAACAACACGGTAGAAGAGAAACGAGGAAGCTCCAAGTAATTTTCGTGGATTTGGACGCTTTACAGGTATGACTTTAATATGAAATGGATTATATAAATATTTACAGTGATGGAAGCTGAAACTGGAAAGTACTATAAGTATGTGATGGCTGTAGCTAGATTGTATAATCACGACTATCGTTTCCGTACTCAGTAGATTTGAAAGATAATGTAAAACTCTAGTCGAGCATCAACATGATCAACCCATTATTACTCTAGAAAAGCTCTACCCAAGCATTCATGCAAATATATAATGACTTTATAATTATACAATGTAATTAGTTATATATATATTTGTTTACAATGCACATACGCACAAACGAGCATACACCCAATTATATATACACACAGACACGCACAATCACTCACTCACTCACACACAAACACACACACATACCTGTAAGCCATGTCAATCGAGGACCTAAATCCTTGTACTATGCAAACGTGGACACACTAATATGTGTCACATTGATATTCTGCGTCCAACCGAGGACTATTGTGTATGTGTTTGACTTTCTGCGTCCAACCGTGGACGTACGGGGTGCACGTTAATTTTTCCGGATTTTTGATGCGCGCGCATATGAATGGCATATGAATTAGCAATCCTTTGCACTAGTTAAGTAAACGAGGACGGTCCACGGTTGGAAATGTGTCCGTGGTTGGATAGGGTTAGGGTTAGGGTATGTCCTCGGTTGGGGGTGCTTACAGACACATGCACACCGCACGCACGTACACACATATACACACTTTTTTTTGTTAAAGTGATTTTTATTCCTCCAAACATATAACATTTCCAATTGAATGAAACATGTTCAATGTTAAGAAATACAACAAATATAGTATAATGAATATAAAGTACAAATGATTCTTACATTGAAAACAAAAAAAAACAAAATTAATACAAATACAGATCAAGTAATATTCAATTCACATACCATGAAATAAACATAATGGAGGTTTAAAAGATAAAAAAAGAGAAAACGACATGATACTCCTTCACGTCTCGTTTATTCCCCCCCCCCCAACCCCCACCCCCCCCCCCCCCCTTAAACCCAAGAAAGAACCCATCCCCGCCCAAGCACTAAATTTTATTTTCTTCCTTTTTCCTCTTCCTCTTGTTAATGCAAATTAACAAGACTTCTACACTAGAGTAAGATTATTACATAGTATCACATAGTATCAATGCACAAAAAAAAAAAAAAAATCAAAATGAGTAATTAAATTAAATATATAAATATCATAAATGTCATGAATCTTACACAAATAAAATATAAATATAAGTATCATAAATCTTGACCACACATAATAAACAGTGCATTCTTTAAGAGAAACAATACAAAAAAACGATACTTACAAGCAACACTTAATTGTGAAAGGTCGAGGAAAAGGAAAACATTTACAATTAACTTAATACGCCCCTGCCCCTACCACCCTACCGCCCAATCCCCCCTCCCCCCAAAAAAACAAAAAACAAAAACACACATACACTCACACACTAACATACACACACACACACACACACACACACACCCACACCCACACACACACACAAACACACACATACACATGCACACCGCACGCACGTACACACATATACACACACAAGACAGACAGACACACACACACACACACACACACACACACACACACACACACACACACACGAAACTGCCTTATTTTATTATGTGGCTTAGGTTTTTATCAAGCTTAATCCCATATATCGGACAAATAAATCAAGGGGAGTAAATATAATCAGAAGTTTGGAAGGAGAAATATTTTGGTTATTTCAGGACGTATAGTAATGCATTTTGTTCCCCCTTCTAATCCGCGGTGTAACCACACAAATACTTATTTTGCCAATATAATATAATAATGTTTACCTTAGATCACATCACAACTGCGTGAAGACAAAAAAATCCTTCGCTGTCGCCGAATAATGTTTTTCTCTGTATCATAATTATGATTATTCGGCACAAAGAAAGTGAGAAGAATCTGAACCTGTCTGTATGCTCTGATTAACACGCTCGACTTTTGATTCAATTGTCGAATGAAATCATGGTAATAATAGTGAGAAGCAATCCTACTTTTCATACAAAAAAAAAAAAAAAAACAGAACAGCGACTCTCATTGAAATCTTCTAATCCCTTAAGTAGATATTATGATGATAGAAAATTCGGTTTCATGAATAGAGAAAGAAAGATTAAGATGGTTCAAGGTCTAATACTTTTCAAAAGCTCTTATGAAACCCGTCAACAAAAATATTGGACCAAAAGCCCTAAACAGACGAATGCTCTGTAATCGTTTTCTCTCTATATATCCCAGCGATGGAAAAGTTTAGCAAAAAATACGGAATCTCTCACCTTCTCTCCCTCCCTTGCTCTTTATATTATCATATCAATACTAGTTCCTTACCCTGTTATTAAAGGGATCAAGCAACTTTGTTGACATGTGCACAAAATGATGAATGATTGATAAAATGTGCATTCGTGTGATCTCTCACGTCCTAAGTACTAATATTTTACGTTAACATGGTTAAAGGGACTTAGTAACATTGTCCAAATCCTCAAAATCCACTTGGAATTCTAGCAGTTCCCTCACACCTTGTTGTATTCGTATTAACAATAAAAGCATGGGACAGGTTTCGGGTTTTCAAATTTCCCTTTCGTTAACAAGATATTTACGATTGAAGTGTTCAGATGTTAAATTATCCACTGGATCGCCGGAACCGTGTACAAAGTGAGTGCATTAAATGAGTTAATGAATATCACTTTGCATTTGTGCTCATTACTCGGCCATATAACGTCCATTAAACTTGAAATGTTCACACAACACCCAGTGGACATATCAAATAACAACAATGTACATTGTATCAACCACTCATCACTCTTTGCACATGTCAACAAAGTTACTAGATCCATTTAAATGAATGTTATATGGCCGAGTAATGAGCGGAAACGCAACGTGAATGATTAGAAAACCAAAACCTGTTTCATGCTTCTATTGGTAATACGAATACAACAAGGTATGAGACAACTATACTATAGAATTCTATTTTGTTGATTTGGAACAAAACTACTGTAGATCCCTTCAAAGGGATAGTACAATTTAGCTCAAACTGAATTTTAGTAACCAAAACCTGCATCATAACATAACAAACTAGTAGTTTTAACTCCACCATGCTCGAAAGGTATACAAAATTACAAACGACTAAGTAAAAGGTCTGTTATCATTCAAAATGCATGTGATGTTTTGTTGATTAAATAGAGAGATCATCCACAACTAGTTTAAACCTCTTTTGTAAAATGTTGAAAAAGTGTAAGCATTTTATTTTGTTTTTCTTAAATCATCGAATAAACCTGGGGCCCCGGGTTATTCCGATCGGATATATGTATTTATATTTCAGCTGTTTCTGAACCGATTTGGATCAAATAAAGTTTATTCTGTCATTGAAATTGTATGCTCTTTCAAATTTGACACTCAGTTTTTCATTACCTCACAAGCAATTATTTCTTGAAGCGCCCTCTATACCAAAACTGAACTACCCCTTTAATGTTGAAAATATTTTGTTTTTTAATATGACTTGTGTAAAAAAATATATTATGATATATATATTTATTCCCGTCTGCCATTTTTCTTTCCACCCTCATTTATTTTCTATAATATATTCATCTCTTCTCTTCTCTCTATCTTTCTCTCTCTCTCAGTCTATAGTCAGCACGTCCGTCCGTCCCATTCCCAATACCCGTCTCTTTGCCTCAACACCATCTCTTTTCATGTTTTCGTTCTCCTTCTCTCAATTTCTGTTAACCTATCTCCATCTCTATCTTGCTCTCTCTTTTTATACCAATGTGGGCGTCGGCGATCGCTCCGTTCCAGTTCCTGTATAATTGATACCCACTCTAACAATAATTAATGCCATATTCAGAAGCACCATGGTCCTGGATCGGCAGACTGTATACGTTTAACTTTGTCGCCTCAGGTTAATTTGTAGCTGTATGGTACACTAACATGGACATTTAAACGCCACTTCTTATGTTCTATTTCGCGGACACATCTCTTGTTGCGGGTAATCTTTTGAATCTATTTTATTCCGTGTTTCACGGATATTTCTATTTTTGTTGGTGAGTTTATTTTGATAATACTACATAATGATAAACGTGCTAACGGATTTTAATATAAATATGATAATTGCATTATGTTCATATTTTGCACATTATAGGATATTATGTTGTTGTTCATAATGGAAGGGTGACGTATAACAATGGTTTTACCTCTCATTAATGCTCTGCATGGCTATACAGTCGAATATGATGGTTTTACCTCTCATTAATGCTCTGCATGGCTATACAGTCGAATATGATGGTTTTACCTCTCATTAATGCTCTGCATGGCTATACAGTCGAATATGATGGTTTTACCTCGCATTAATGCTCTGCATGGCTATACAGTCGAATATGATGGTTTTACCTCTCATTAATGCTCTGCATGGCTATACAGTCGAATATGATGGTTTTACCTCTCATTAATGCTCTGCATGGCTATACAGTCGAATATGATGGTTTTACCTCTCATTAATGCTCTGCATGGCTATACAGTCGAATATGATGGTTTTACCTCTCATTAATGCTCTGCATGGCTATACAGTCGAATATGATGGTTTTACCTCTCATTAATGCTCTGCATGGCTATACAGTCGAATATGATGGTTTTACCTCTCATTAATGCTCTGCATGGCTATACAGTCGAATATGATGGTTTTACCTCTCATTAATGCTCTGCATGGCTATACAGTCGAATATGATGGTTTTACCTCTCATTAATGCTCTGCATGGCTATACAGTCGAATATGATGGTTTTACCTCTCATTAATGCTCTGCATGGCTATACAGTCGAATATGATGGTTTTACCTCTCATTAATGCTCTGCATGGCTATACAGTCCAATATGATGGTTTTACCTCTCATTAATGCTCTGCATGGCTATACAGTCGAATATGATGGTTTTACCTCTCATTAATGCTCTGCATGGCTATACAGTCGAATATGATGGTTTTACCTCTCATTAATGCTCTGCATGGCTATACAGTCCAATATGATGGTTTTACCTCTCATTAATGCTCTGCATGGCTATACAGTCGAATATGATGGTTTTACCTCTCATTAATGCTCTGCATGGCTATACAGTCGAATATGATGGTTTTACCTCTCATTAATGCTCTGCATGGCTATACAGTCCAATATGATGGTTTTACCTCTCATTAATGCTCTGCATGGCTATACAGTCGAATATGATGGTTTTACCTCTCATTAATGCTCTGCATGGCTATACAGTCGAATATGATGGTTTTACCTCTCATTAATGCTCTGCATGGCTATACAGTCGAATATGATGGTTTTACCTCTCATTAATGCTCTGCATGGCTATACAGTCGAATATGATGGTTTTACCTCTCATTAATGCTCTGCATGGCTATACAGTCGAATATGATGGTTTTACCTCTCATTAATGCTCTGCATGGCTATACAGTCGAATATGATGGTTTTACCTCTCATTAATGCTCTGCATGGCTATACAGTCGAATATGATGGTTTTACCTCTCATTAATGCTCTGCATGGCTATACAGTCGAATATGATGGTTTTACCTCTCATTAATGCTCTGCATGGCTATACAGTCGAATATGATGGTTTTACCTCTCATATGCTCTGCATGGCTATACAGTCGAATATGATGGTTTTACCTCTCATTAATGCTCTGCATGGCTATACAGTCGAATATGATGGTTTTACCTCTCATTAATGCTCTGCATGGCTATACAGTCGAATATGATGGTTTTACCTCTCATTAATGCTCTGCATGGCTATACAGTCGAATATGATGGTTTTACCTCTCATTAATGCTCTGCATGGCTATACAGTCGAATATGATGGTTTTACCTCTCATTAATGCTCTGCATGGCTATACAGTCGAATATGATGGTTTTACCTCTCATTAATGCTCTGCATGGCTATACAGTCGAATATGATGGTTTTACCTCTCATTAATGCTCTGCATGGCTATACAGGTCGAATATGATGGTTTTACCTCTCATTAATGCTCTGCATGGCTATACAGTCGAATATGATGGTTTTACCTCTCATTAATGCTCTGCATGGCTATACAGTCGAATATGATGGTTTTACCTCTCATTAATGCTCTGCATGGCTATACAGTCGAATATGATGGTTTTACCTCTCATTAATGCTCTGCATGGCTATACAGTCGAATATGATGGTTTTACCTCTCATTAATGCTCTGCATGGCTATACAGTCGAATATGATGGTTTTACCTCTCATTAATGCTCTGCATGGCTATACAGTCGAATATGATGGTTTTACCTCTCATTAATGCTCTGCATGGCTATACAGTCGAATATGATGGTTTTACCTCTCATTAATGCTCTGCATGGCTATACAGTCGAATATGATGGTTTTACCTCTCATTAATGCTCTGCATGGCTATACAGTCCAATATGATGGTTTTACCTCTCATTAATGCTCTGCATGGCTATACAGTCGAATATGATGGTTTTACCTCTCATTAATGCTCTGCATGGCTATACAGTCGAATATGATGGTTTTACCTCTCATTAATGCTCTGCATGGCTATACAGTCGAATATGATGGTTTTACCTCTCATTAATGCTCTGCATGGCTATACAGTCGAATATGATGGTTTTACCTCTCATTAATGCTCTGCATGGCTATACAGTCGAATATGATGGTTTTACCTCTCATTAATGCTCTGCATGGCTATACAGTCGAATATGATGGTTTTACCTCTCATTAATGCTCTGCATGGCTATACAGTCGAATATGATGGTTTTACCTCTCATTAATGCTCTGCATGGCTATACAGTCGAATATGATGGTTTTACCTCTCATTAATGCTCTGCATGGCTATACAGTCGAATATGATGGTTTTACCTCTCATTAATGCTCTGCATGGCTATACAGTCGAATATGATGGTTTTACCTCTCATTAATGCTCTGCATGGCTATACAGTCGAATATGATGGTTTTACCTCTCATTAATGCTCTGCATGGCTATACAGTCGAATATGATGGTTTTACCTCTCATTAATGCTCTGCATGGCTATACAGTCGAATATGATGGTTTTACCTCTCATTAATGCTCTGCATGGCTATACAGTCGAATATGATGGTTTTACCTCTCATTAATGCTCTGCATGGCTATACAGTCGAATATGATGGTTTTACCTCTCATTAATGCTCTGCATGGCTATACAGTCGAATATGATGGTTTTACCTCTCATTAATGCTCTGCATGGCTATACAGTCGAATATGATGGTTTTACCTCTCATTAATGCTCTGCATGGCTATACAGTCGAATATAACGCAGTTTGCTGCACCAAATATTTAGATAATCATTGTACTTTAAAGAAACTCAAATATTGTGTTATTACTGTACTTGATTCGATGTGTATATGTTATATTTTCTCTATCAAGGAGTATTAGGTATATCATGTAGGGTGTGTTAATTGTACGTGTGCCTATAAGTTAGATACCCTATAACTATACAACGCTCCTAGTTAATAGTTAGCACATATTTACAGATGGACTGTGTGTGCATCAGATACAAACAAGCAATGACGTCTTTTGTTTATGATTACAGATGATTATCAATTACATAATGCACCATATGAAACGAATCATTTTAATACGTGTGGTTTACGGGTACACCATGTGAGATGGGTGGATTGGTAAGCCCTGAAAAGGACTATGATAGTCCTAGAAAGGACTGTTGGTGTAGTTCTGAAAAAGAACTGTTGGTATTCTTTCTAGGAGAGTTCTAAAAGAACTGTTAGTAGTCCTAGAAAGGACTGTTGGTAGTCCTATAAAGGACTGTTGGGATAGTCCTGAAAAAGACTGTTGGTATTCTTTCTAGGAGAGTCCTAAAAAGGACAATTGGTAGTCCTAGAAAGGACTGTTGTTAGTCCTAGAAAGGACTACCAATTGTCCTTTTTAGGACTCTCCTAGAAAGCATACCAACAGTCTTTTTCAGGACTATCCCAACAGTCCTTTATAGGACTACCAACAGTCCTTTCTAGGACTATCAACAGTCCTTTCTAGGACTACTAACAGTTCTTTTTAGAACTCTCCTAGAAAGAATACCAACAGTTCTTTTCAGAACTACACCAACAGTCCTTTCTAGGACTACCACAGTCCTTTTCAGGGCTTACCAATCCACCCATCTCACATGGTGTACCCGTAAACCACACGTATTATATACACCACCATGGAAACCGATACTTACAAGCAACATTTAACGAATCATTTTGTTGTTATCAATATTATTTGTTGTCATCAGATGTCTCCTATTCAGTAGTTGTACACTATGATTTAATTTATTGAATAGGTTTACAATCTTAGTAAGTTAGAATGCAGAATACAGGGAAAACTATCTGAAAAGTGTGTCATTGTGTTTATGACGTGTGTGTTACATAATCCACTCTCTATAGACTTGTATTCTGTAATTTTGTCAACATCTCACCTATGTACAAAGTAAAACAAAAAAGTTGTGTACTGGTCATTGAGTGTGTATGCTATTTTGTGTTGCTTGTCAGGTGAAAATGGGGAATATGGTATTAGGGCAAAATACATCAGCCCCCCTGGAAAAGTTCATGAAAGTAAAGCTCAGAAAATAAGGAAATAGTTGATTTTGTCCATACCGCTTTATGTCGTTGCTGAATTTCGAACGTTTTTGTTTTTGTATGTATAAAGTTGTTGATACCGAAGTATAAGAAGTTGTCTAATACTGGAAAGCTCATGATATTTTGGAGTATTCAGAAATACCAAAATTAGACAATTCAAGTTTCAAGTTTCAAGTTTATTTATCTTTCTTTCATAATACACAATACAACATGACATGAATATAACAAGTTGACAGAATATAGCGTTACAATAGAAAGATGAGGTAACCTTGGTTGAAAGCAATGCTTGCGGAATCAAGGTCCCTCGTGAGTAGCTTCAAGGGATAGTTGAGTTTTGGTATATAGAGGGCG
>JBAMJV010008229.1:0-89413 GCA_037951105.1 Echinarachnius parma
AACAATATTGTAGTTAATTTCTTGTAACGGTATTGTATAGACGACATTGTTAGGTATGCCACGAAAAAGGTCTCGAAAATGGAGAATAAACAATTACAAAGTTAGTTTTTACGAGTCTTAGTTATAAGTATGTTTAGTATCGCTTACGCGTTGTTCGATCACAATCTGTGTGCGGTTCAGGCACAGCCCCCCCCCCCCCCCCCTGGGGGGGGGGGGTGGGGGGGCTCGCCGCAATACACGGCCATTATCGTGAGCAAAATTTTGCACCAGGCGAAGACTCGTAATGCAATATAAACGACGGTCCATCGCTTTTATTATTTTGAGGTCTATAACTCCACAAAAAGAAGATTTAAAGCCCTATTTTTTTTCTTCAGGCAAGCTGTTAACTGACCTTTTCTTTCAATAGAAGACAATAACCTCGCACTTTTGAATTTGGCTTGCAAAAGCAGACTTTCCGTGACTCTCTTATAAAAACATTATACGATAACCTGCACTAAATATGCTAGTAGTTAATCATGTTTACACCACTGCTAATGTGCATCATGATAATAATTACGATGTGTGTGGCCTATGATGACTTGTCATGATGGAATGCTCCAAATGAGTAGAAAGCGCACGTAACGTGCTTGGAATGACGATGTTTGTATATATCCTATGAACAGGATAGGAATATACAGGTATATTAGGCCTTGATTTTCAAGGATTTAAACAATAATTTTAACCGGTTTCCAAGACTTTCTAAGAGAGTCGTGTTTTTTTTTTTCTGTGCAAAACAAGAACCTCACGCTCTTTGAAGATGGTCTATTTATTTCTTTTTTTGGGGACTCAATTGCAACGCACATAATTTTGTGGACTACTACCCATATGTTTTGTAGCAAATGTTGCCCATGTTTCAGTTTTATTCGTAGTCAAATTTTGTCCATCCCCCAAACTCATGATATGCTGTTTATCAAAAAGTTTGATGAAGAAAGGGGGTGAACATATATATATATACATGTATTTGTTAGAAAATAACAACAAATCTTGCTTTTTGTGTGTGTATAAAACGTATGTCCACAACTTTGCCAGTGCATGCGTTACCAATTCAAGCCACTTGTAGAATAAATGGCTAGTTCCAAGATAAAAGCCATGGTTTCCTTATATACTTGACCGAATGTGCTAAAACTTTCAGAGGACTATATTCACCCTATTAGTGTATTATACTGTAGTACAGACAACGATAGATTTTATTGTCCTTTAAAGACGAGCGGCCTTGAAATGTGCTGGGTAAATATAATCGATCGATATAAAGTGTATGTACATAGTCATGAATATTATATTCAGCAAACCAATATCACATCCCCTTTGCATCCTGTGGCAGCGGTATAGGAATGCCTGATGATAATCCAGGGGATTCAGTCGCTGAAGAGTGACGGGATTCAGTCAAAATCAACAAATAAACAAGTACATATTATAGATGCAACAAAAAAACAAACGGCGATATTTCGATCAATAGCATGGTGCGTATCTCTTAAAGGACAAATTGCAGTAAAATTCGGACAATAATTAGCACAATAAAAGTTTGAGCCTGATCGGTCCAAGAAAAAAATAAATAACTATGGCTCTTTGGATATAGCCAGTCATGTATTTATACCAGTGACTCAAATTGGCAACACATTATGGCAAAGTTTCTGGACAACTCCCCATACGTTTTTAACACAATATTGCAATTTGTTTCAATTTTCTCAAAATGTTTACCCTTCATTTGGTTCAACAGTTATGTCTGTATAGAATACATTTATACACAGCATAAGAGTTTGGGGTGTAGAAAATGTGTGGACGATGAAAGAAAACTGAAAGAAATTTGAAAATCTTGAGATGTCTTGCACGGGCGCCCTCTTGTGTATAAGGGCTGCGTCTTGAACGAAAACAGCCCCTGTAACTTAGCCGTTTATATGTTTTTTTTCTACAAGTTTGTTATGATAACTTACCAGACTAGTTATAGTTACTACACTTCTGTTTGGCCAATAACTGTACTATCAAGTCATCAAACAAGTCATCAAAATTATTACAAATATCAGCGGTTTTTAATGTGACAGTAGTGATTGCATTAATTACGGCGAGTAATATAAAATAGAAGTAACATAATTAAGTAATGATTAGAAAAGAACTATTAATGGCGACTCAGAGCCAGAGGGTGGGGGCGTGAACAATTATTCCGATAAGTACACGAGTGCGTACTATCTAAAGTAATGTTTTTTTTTCCCCCTACAAACAAACCAATTGTATCCATCTCTTGGGCATTATATAATTACTTTGATACTTTATGCATTATAGTAAAGCCCCTTCAAAAATGCAATAAAAAACAACAGTTTGCATGATAATTCAAAGAATACAAAGCGGGCTCAAAAGGACGTTAACGATAATTAATGGAAAAGATCAATGGCAATCTAAAGTCATGCTTATTTGCAGAAAACGAATATCCGATTATTACGCTTTATTCATTCCGCAGACCTTTAAAGCAATTAAACAAATTGGCAATCAATTAACAGTTTCTTTAAGTAAAACATAAAAAGGGCTAACAAAAAAAGGACGTTTACGATGATGAAAGGTAAACTCAAGAAGGAATACATTAATTGAACGAGAAACAACAAATATCTTATTCTTAGAATAGACAGTGATTGAATATCTATATGTAGAATAAGAAAATACCTAATGTTATGACTAAGAATTGACGAATATAAAGTACTTAGACTTGTATACATTTATTATAGTATTACTCCGGGACTATTACTGTAAAGTAATACAATAACGAGAGAAACCTCACCTTCGGCTGTCAGATCCCCCTCCGTGGCAATGCGAACGCGTGAGTGACGATTTAGAAGAATAATTTTTGCGACCACAAAAGAAGACGTCGTCGTCGCTTTGTTCATGAAAAAAGACGCGACCAATCAGTGTTTAAAACTGCTACAGAGTACTATACTACAATTCAATTCAAACGTAGTAAACCTAACGTGATATAATTTATATTACTAATGAAAATGAGCGTAGAAAAAAAAACGAAGGACAGAAACTATCTGACATTCAAAGAACTTTTGATATTTCAAAGCGTCCCTGTTCCCTTTTGTCACTAGGGCTAGCCACCCTGGTCCTATAACTATGATCAGTTACTGAGATACTCGTCTGCGGCCACCATCCGAGAGATGCGGATGGCCTGGAATTCGAACTCAGGCCGATGTGTCTGAATAATTGAGAGCAGACCGTCGATATTACCATAAACTTGTCAAATCGAAGATGTTATCTCTACCGTGGAACACACGCCTCTGACTGTCAATATTACTATCAGTATATTATAACAATCGAAGGTTTTTAGGGGCACAAAACGCTTCTTCCATTGATTTGTCAGAGCAAAAAGGTGTCAGCTAACTACCTACTAGGTCAGAGGGAACATTCGAATTGACGATAAACGCAAGTATAATTTAAGTAGTCGACGTATTTACGAAGCCGTAGGCGAAACACGAGTACGGGCGGTTAACGATTTAGGTCAAAATCTGGACTCGTGCCTGACCGTCACGTGCATAATCATGATAATCGGAGAGAAGCGTCCTCCTTGGTTCGAACTCGTCCTGGTTCGGTCAACGATTGGGATGTCATCTGACCACTCCAGTTGAGAACAACCGGCGCCTTTTATATTACTGATGAGGAGAGGAAATGATATGGAATCGCCATGAATCACAGACTTGAGTCATTTCTCATGAGTGCAATTATACGAAGCCGATGTGCGCCAAACACGAGAATACGTCACAATTCTAAATAATAAAACCGGGTTTTATTTAAATAATTATGTCAAAATAGGCTTGTGTCGCTTGACCGTTGCTATCCCGAGAGACTCGTCCTAGGTTTTAAATATCGTCCTCGTCAAAGATTGGGATGTGATCTGACCACTATAGAGAATAGAACAAGCGCATTTTCTCCTAACGATGAGAGGGCAATCATCGAATTGGCAGAAATCACTGCAGGCAGATGCCTACCACCGGTGGTGGGGAGGGGGGGGGGGGGGGGGGGGGGGACGGGGGTCAAGGGGTAATGGGGACACGGGGGCATGTCCCCCAATAATTTGACAAAACAATGCAAAACATAAGGTTATAATCGTGTAATATAATAATTATACTAAATATATATAAAGACAAACATAATGTGTATCCCCCAATGTGTGTGCCCCCAATCAGTCCGCGATCACGCTGCGCCACTGACAGCAGTGTATAATTTGATGTAGATTATCATTCATCCAGTCGAAGTTAATAAATAATGTCTTCACTTTTGGGAATAGCCAGAAGAAGCCGGTAGTTCACCGGCGAAACGTCGCCTTACAGATAGTAAGTTTCCAGTTTCTTGATTCATAACAAGACATTAGCATTCAGGGGCGTCGATCCTGGGGGGGGGGGGGGGGCAGGGGGGCAGTCGCCCCCCCCCCCCCCCCAATGAAAATATTGGGGGGCGAACATATCATTTCGCCCCCCAATAATTCCGGAAATGAGGAAGAAAAAAATCGAGTGATATAATGCCAAAGAGGGGAAAGACACATTTATCAATAATTAATCTTCAAAATAGCCGTTTTTTAGTTTGAAAAGGACTGTAAATCTTTTTTTGCCGCGCGCTTCGCGCGCATACAGTTTCTCATATTGCAAGTTTCATTTTGGTTGTGGGAACTCACCTTTCGAAATGTGTTGGGCAGTGTAATTTCTCAAACGCACACCTCAAACGAAGTTTATTAAACCCTCATCTATAGATAAAAATAATCTGAAATATATCTGTCAGTCAATTCGGTCCATATGCGCTGAACGCAAATCAAGTTGGAATATCATGTCCCCCCACATTTGAAAGTGGAGGAGATTGTCCCCCTCCCTTTGTCATTATGTATGTTTGGTTTCATACTTATATACTTCATATTACGTGAAATTTCTGTCTCAGGTGTGCACCAAATCGCACAATTTCACGCCCAAAAATACAAAAGCTCCCTACTGTGGGAGGGGGACACCCCCTCCCACACCCACCCCCGCTCGGTCGCTTCGCTTCCTCGCAATGTCTCCCCTCCACTTTTGAGAAGTTGTTGACGCCCTTGCTTAGTTTCATGGGAGCCCAATGCCCTAGACTATATCGACTAGCTCTATAGTATACAGGATCACGTGGATCCATCTCATGCAAGGCTCAATCTTTTCCTCGCTATGCCCTTTAAAAATACGTTACGAGTAGGTTCACTATTTTATACAATTTTAACACCCATGATAGGAGTTGCAAATGTCTGAAATCTCAAAGCTTCCGGGGGCTCCGCCCCCTGGACCCCCATTATTGTCCCCAAATGTGGGTGCCCCCCAAAGTCAGGTCTTCGAGCCATCAGGACACTTTCAATGAGCGCATAATAAAACTTCCGGGCATGCCAATGTGGGGCTTTTAGCTCTCTCAGTGTTCACTCTGGAATTTTTTTTCAAATTTCGCCCCCCAATCGCAAAAACGGATCGACGCCCCTGTTAGCATTATAAAGTAACGAAGCCGTATATACACTAAACTTGAGTATAAGTTCAGCTGATTCATGTCACGCGAATGACGCGATTGACGCAATTCGCCGCTATTAAGTTTATAAATGCGTTAATTACGAGGTTTGGCTTCATTCACGTCACGATTATATAAGAACAAATTCAGATTACTTCTTCTTCTTATTTACACCCCCCCTCCCCCCGCTTGTTGTAGGTTATTTCTCCGTCATGGGTGGATTCATGAAACAAATAACATCACCATTGCCCGCTTCCTCCTCGCCCCTTCCCCGCCCCTTAGAACCTGTCTACGCCACTGCGAAGCAAACAAAGACTTAAAAAACATAACATAGGTATAGAACTACAGCAACATCGGCAAAAAAGCAAAAAAAACCTATATTTAACTTTATAAATCAAATTTACTCATTCAACTCGAAGTTTATGAGTTTCTGAGTTATCTGTTGTAGTTTTTTTCTACAATCGCCAATCACTGAATTTGCTGCGATAACAACATATCAAAACCAATAGCTGTTCGAAAGGAAACGCGAGAGAGAGAGGGGCGGTGAGGGTAGGTGGAGATGGAGATACATCGCCGTATCTAAGGGGACGGTGAACAAAAAAGTGAACCCCCTTGTTTGAATCAAAATAAATGATGTTTGCATCGTATTGTATAATTATCATTCCCCTCCCCAGCCCCTACACATTTCACATCTATTACGCCCCCTGGTTGTAACTTCATCCCTCATGGACATTCGGGGACAACTTTGCTTTGGGGAAGGTCTTATAGCCGAATAATTCTTCTTCTTCTCCATTTAGTTCTTTCATATTGTTATGATTTTGTCTGAAAAGTAATGTCATGAATATATCGCCCGAATTAGAGGTGCCCTTTGCTCGAATCTTATGAGGTGCTTTGCCCAAAAATGTCATTTTTTGCCCCAAAATGTCATGTTTTACCAAACATTTGTATGCCCCCCAGGAATATTACCGTTTTTAAATCTCTCGGGGCTGCAGCACCACTCCCCCCCCCCCCTTTTCCAACCCCACCTCGTACCTCTTTTATATCGCCATCAAAGGAAAATTAACCTATCCCCTACTAGATTTTGCAATCCCCATTCCAAAAGGCGCTAAATCCACTTTTCCAACTTTAGCGTAAAGTAGGTTTCTTTGTCAAACTTTGTACACATGGCTTTGGGACTGTGAAAATGGAACGTTCCATATTTTGATTTCGGCTGTGTAATCTGTCCTAAAATCTGGATTCTATATAGCTACAAAGCTTATTCACGTATTGATATCGCTAACTCACTTTTTATGGAAAGTTTATTAAGCGCCTTTTGGAACTAAGCTCTTCATATAGAGTTAATACAAGACCCGCTAGGTTCCCATACATATGCAATGGGTCGACATGCAAATTTCCGTTGCAACACTACCGGAAACATTGCGGCACGTACAATATATAGCTGGCGACGCAATGCAATAATACTCAATGTAATAACAGAGAACTCATCTTTCCGATCGGGTGCTTCATACAAATTCATGTGACTATGACAAACAAACAAAGTCTTGTCCCTCTTTGTTTCATTTGATTGAAGGGATTTTTTTGTCTTCAGAAGAAGCGGAAATAGAACGAAAATCTGCAGTGGATAATGAAGACAAGTATTAAAATCAGCCTGAACATTCTAAACAAATAATATGGCTCGCTATTGGAGAAGCAAGACTAGTAATCAGTTTATATTAATATACTCTGCAATTAAGTGCGTATAATGGTGAACTAATTATATTGAGATTGTACATTCATGACATTAATGCGATTTACGCTCCTGGATTATGCGCATAGGCGGTAAAATATTGTTGCATTCGAGTAAAAAAAAAATTTAAAAATGGAAAAGGAACAGAAAAGAAACAAAAACAAAGCCTGTAGTTCGAATTGACGCACATAATGGAAATACATACTACAATTGCCATTTGATTATAACTATATCTCATTAAGATTAGATTTGAAGCAGACACGAACGAGCGAATCTCCTTTGCTAATGCAATATAACGTATTTCAAAATGTACAGCCTACTGCACATCGACCAAATCAACGAATGGATGTACTCCTTTACTCCGAAACGTATTCGTGTTCGTGTTTGCTTCTATACACGGCAACGTTCATTTGAATGAAACAAAAGTTCACACAAACTCTCCCCACTATAATATTTAAGAAGCAAATTATGGATAAACCGCGAACAGCAGCAAACTAAAATACCGCTAAGAACAGGGAATACGTCACCAAACGGAACTAGACCTGGGCCCCGTTGCAGAGAGAGATACAATCGATTGTAAGTTACGATTGATCGTAAGTCAGAACATTTACGCGTTTCAACCAATCAGATTTGCGCATCTAGAACACGTGATCTGACTTACGATTAATTGCAACTTACAATCGATTGTATCTCTTTCTGCAACGGGGCCCTAGAGTTTAGATCTAATCAGAACGGAATCGGAACGATTGGGGAATATCGACTAAGACTAAACCAACATAATATGAATACTAGATTTAAGTAATTATGGGACCGTAGACCAAAACAGACCCCGAAAGTAAGAAGCCAATGACATATGAAATGGAACTAAATTTATACCCTCTGGACTAATTCGTCATTATCATCACCGTCACCACCATCATCATCATCATCAGTATCAGTATCAGTATCAGTATCATCATCATCATCATCATCATCATCATCATCATCATCATCATCATCAATCACTTCATCACCTCATATTCATCATCTTCTTCATCAATAAATATATACACCATCATTGTCATCATTATCATCATCATCATCATCATCATCATCATCATCATCATCATCATCATCAATCACTTCATCACCATCATCCTCATAATCATCATCTTCTTAAATAAATATATACACCATCATTGTCATCATTATCATCATCATCATCATCATCATCATCATCATCATTAATCACTACATCTTCATTGTCCTCATTATCATCATCATCATAATCATCACAATCAATTAGATCACCACGAACACCACAGTGGTGGTGTCACTGAGACACTGACATAGTGACTATCATATTTTAACCCGTTCAAAACTGTACAGTGCGAGTAAAAAAAACCGAAATCGGACTTTGCTAGCTTATAAATCCACAAATCTAAAAGTATATACAGTGTATGTTGATATTGGTATCATGTTAAAGCCTGGGATATTTCCTTTAATATGATATATCATACACTCTGATCACTTCACGCATCACCGAACGCGACCTAATTATCCAAAGGCATGCAAAAACTACCCGTGTCCAAGTTTGCAGTGTTCTTGTTTTTGTGAATGGTTGCATCTGTTGTTTGATTTTCGAAGATAACTTCATCCTGCATGTCCTATTCGGGGGCCCCTGCCTCCAAACAGTTTGGTTGCTGATGTGAGGACAGTGTGTGATCCCCTTCTACCCTGATAAACATGAAAACACTGGCAACCACCTGATATTTTGTTGTGATTCACCAAAGGATATTCTTGAAATTTTCATCTGAAAAAAAAACGTAAACAGACGCATTCATTCATGATAAACACAACAAAAAACCTAAGTCCCCCCTAATCAAAATAGCGTCAAAACAAAACTGTTTTGAGAAAAATAACTTGGCAGGAATGTTTCTACACTGATTGACTAACTTCTCCGTGAAAATGAGATTGATCCGCCATGTCATGCATGAGTGAGCACCAGACTGGTGAGCACACATTAATGGCAAAATTTTCACTTTTCAAAAGTCACAAGAGTCAAAAAGTGACAATTTTTCCTTTAATGTGTGCTCACTCATTATTCAATAAGTGTATAAACAATCCTGCAAAGTTATTTTGCTCAAAACTGTTTCGTTAAAAAGTTATGCTATTTTGAATAGGGGGGACTTACTTTTTCTGTTGTGTTTAGAACAAGACGAGCGCGAACTTGGACACGGGTATATTTTTGCATGACTTTGGGTTATAAGGTCGTGCTCGATGATGCGTAAAGTGATCAAAATGTCCGATGTATAATTTTAAAGGCAATTTCCCAAGCTTTAACATGATACCAATATCAACATATATATGTTTGTAATTGTGGATTTATAAGCTATCAAAATCCGGTTTCGTTTTTGTTTTACTCGCACTGTATACTTTGACTGTGGTATAACATGCATGTCATTTCATATGCGTACGAGGTGGGGAGAGGGGGGCTAGGGGGCTGCAGCCCCCGAGTGATTTGAAAATGGCCATAATAGGGCAAAAATCACCTCAAATTCGTGCAAAATCATGTCATTCTCGGGCAATAGCACATCGTTTTCGGGCAAGCTCAACCGAATAATTTTAATTAATTTTGGGACATAAAACTGCCCCTTTTATAATAAAAATGGATATTAATAAGATAAACAGGCTGCATACACTGTATATAAATCAACTAAACAATAACTCAATTCTAAAATTCAGCATGCAAATTTGACAAATTGTCGACAAATTGCAAAACAATCAAAACTTAGGGCGGGGAGGTGGCGAACAATGATTCCCCAAAATATAACGTTATTATATTTCGTTTTACACCGGTTATTAGTTTGAAATACTTTCAGTATAAGATTTGAAATACAATTTAGTTTTTTTTAATAAGCAACTATTTAGGATGAACATTTTTCATTTTTGTGAAAAATAACTCAAAGATGTAGTACATTATTATGAATGTGAAATAAGTAGAAATATTTTGAATTAAACTTTACATTGGATTTATGAAAAAAAAAGTTAAAATTGTGTTCACTTTACAAATTACAACATAGTTTTTTGGCTTTAAAGATAAGAGAAACGATGCTCTTAATTGCAGTACTATACTAATTAAACAACATAATTTTATCGGAAATAATATCGCTAGTGATATAATCGACGCGGTCCGTTGTTGACCTATCAGGAACGCACTCGCTTATGCGAGATTGTGAGTTTGGAGCCACGGTAGAGCATAAAAACCGATTGTCTACATTAGATGTTATCATTTGATAAAGTGTTGCAGCGGCACACGAAACGTCATGATCTTTTAGATTCCTAGTTTGACCATACATTGCGAGACAAACGAATATCACTAGCGATATTATTTCCGATACTATATCCGCAATGGATTATATATTTATTATTAACATACTTTTATTTGTAAATTTAATACAGTTCCTCTTGTTTATATGTTGAAAAAGAGGGTTTTACAATATTATACAGATGATAAATATATTCTCTATCCGGAATAGAAAGACATGCTATTATGTGGCAGTTGCTACAATTGTAGTTTGTATAGAAAGACTTTATTATCAATTTGTGCATGTATTTGGTTTGTTTAGTTTGTTTGTTTGAAGATTATTATTAAATAGCCTGTGGATGGCTGACAAAATTGAAAATAAATTACTATGTGGTGATGATTCTTCAAATAATTTTAGATTTTGTTCCAAAAGAAAGTAAGGCCTTTTTGTTTATATCTTTCAACCAAAGTGAGCGGTTATCATCGCCAAACTCGCTCCACTGCCAGGCCCATCAGATCAGGACCAGGGCGCATTTTTGTTTTATTGCAAGCCCGGTTGGAAGCCCTGTTGCAATTGTTGCAGGTCTATTGGCATGTCCTGTTGGAACTGTGCCTGAATCATCGTTTTGGCGACGTTGATCAGTACGACACTGTACACGATCACGACAACGGTGACAGCGAGGCCCGCAATGAGCCCGATCTTGGCGTAGCGCCGGGCGTCCGCCGAAGTCTCGCGGGCGATATCGAGACGTCCTTCTTTGATCTTGTCTCGAGTCTGCGATGTCGCCGATGTGATCAGGAGGGGTTGCGAATGCGGGTGGTCGAATCGGTAAAATAATAAAAACACACAAGAAACAAACGATACAATTAAAATTAGCAAAGTTGGGACCTATTCTATTGAAAGATTTTCTGTAGATAACAATAGACAAATTTACGAATTTTGAAATTGAGAGAATTAAATTATAATCACCATCAACAACATCATCGTCATCATCATCAGCATCGCCGCCAACTTCACCATTATCATTCAGTTCAAATTGTATCTTAATTTTCCAACAAAAATATTGACATCATAAGCAGTACCGTCTTCAGCATCATGATACTCATCAGCATCATCATCATCACCATCATCGTCGTAATCATCAAAAGCTTCATCATCATCATCATCGTCACCATTAACAACATCATCATCATGAAGATCATCATCGGCGCCTAAATCATCATAATCATCACAATCATCGACGCCATCATCATCATAATTATCACCATTATCATCGTCGTCGTCATCATCATAAGCATCATCATCATCATCATCGTTTGCACACCTTGAGAGAGTTGACGATGGCGTGTGCTCCCATGATGAAGTTGCAGCACATGCACACGAATACGGAGAAACATATGTGATCGGGTGGAGCTGGTCCTGTCGCGCCACGGTTCAGAAATTTACCAGACGGTCCCTGCGTGCATATTATAGAACAAACAAATGCATGACTGGAATTCACGAAGGACGTTCATGTAAATTATCATTATTACTATAATCATCATTATCTTAAAGTAGAATTTTTATTGAAAATCACAAAATATGAGAATGCATCACTAGAGAGCTAGAGGCTCACGGGTTAAAGGGACTGTCCCTCTTTTACAAAACGTCTGAACAGTTTCCAGTTTCACGGATGGGGATGAATGTAACACACACACACAAATCAGATCGAACAGCCCTGTAATTTGGATTCTATGGATACAAAACTAATGCGTCCCTCCATCAAACTATATATCGGTCAATAAAAGAGTTTAACTGATTTAGCATAATATTACAACAATATTGTACTTATTCTTATAAAGGTATTGTGACCCCGACATTTGTAAAGGTATGTCACGGAAAAAATCTAAAAAATGAAGAATATGTAATTACATGTAGTCAGTTTAAGCGAGGTTTGGTTATTTTGTTTAATATTCGGTCATGCTATTATTATGTGTGTGCGGATCACGTAGCTAGCGCGGGTCATGTAGGGGTCACGCATAACGTTGTGGTACTTCCTGGAATCCGTGTACGAACTTCCTCATTGGATGAATATACGTAAATGCACAATTAACCGTTGGTTGTCGTTTTATTAGTTTTTGGTCTATAACTTCACGAAAAAGAAATTTCAAGCCCTAATTTTTGCAGGCATGCTATTAAATGACATTTTCTTTCATATAAGACGATAACCTCGCAACTTTTAAAATTTGGCTTGCAAAAGAGGGAATGTCCCTTTAAGATAAATACTTTTTTATGTCCCAAACGAACACGATATCCTAGTAAAACCAAAAAATTACACCCTATCGCAAGAATAAAAAACAAGCGCTCTTTGTACTAAAAAAAACGCCAATGTTTTGATGACGTCATGAAGTGTGCGAGTTATCATTTTAGCAGACGATGTCTCATTACGAATCTACACAACCATAAGTGCACTCATATTGCCTGCTAAACGTGTATTCTTGCCACGAAAGTGCATTTATTTCATTGCAATTTGTATATTAGGTTTACCTCGACTTATACCCAATAATCATTCACTCGGAGACGTTTACGGAAAGAAAGACAAATTCAATGAAGTAAGTCACACACCGTCCTACTTTATCTGCTTGAAAGACCCGCCGAGGTCTGGGCACGATTCTATTGGCCCATTGTTCAATAGCTGTATTTTGATGAGGGTGTCGCTGAATTTGCAGTACTGCGTGTGATACTTATGGGTGACGTGATATATTAAAATAACTATATTTAGCATGCTTTACGGGAAAATTGTGTGTCAAAAGAGAGCAAAGTGCTTTTAAGAGTGAGGCAGAGGAGCAAATAATGGCCAATATTTATAAACAAGGATGATTGAACAGAGTCATGTTAAAAAGGCACTATAAAATGTGTTCGTTATCTATCGGACATTGTCTGCTAATGTTAACTCGCACACTATATGACGTCACGGTATTTCAGCTGGTTTCGGCGAGACTTTTGATGCCATAATGGGCTTACGAATTACCACTATTTCATTAATGATAACTCCTTAATAACAATGTTTTGAAACACTTACTTTTAATATTCGTGTTACGGATTATGTATGAAATATGGAAATATGAGCTGAATCTAAATTCAAAATCAATGAAATTATACGTTAAGCATAGAATGATACAAGTTATTGAAATACTACTACTACTACTACTACTACTACTACTACTACAACTACTACTACTACTACTACCACTACCACTACCACTACCACTACCACTACTACCACCACCACCACCACCACCACCACCACCACTACCACTACCACTACCACTATCACTACCACTACCACTACCACTACCACTACCACTACCACTACCACTACCACTACCACTACCACTACCACTACTACTACTACTAGTGGCGTAATGAGCAAAAACTGTTTGGGGGGCTAAACAAAATCCGCATCACCACCGGATATTGCGAGGGAGCGAAGCGACCAAGCGATTTCGCAGCAAATTATTGAAAAAATCGCTGTGAGGACTGATTAAAAAAATTCGCTTGCGAATATTCGCCGTGTAATATGAATAATATATATGAATAATAGATGAATTACACTGGCGGAAATTCGCTCTAGTGGAAACGCAGCTGTAGGGAGCTTTTGCATTTTTTGACTTGAAACTGTGCAATCTGGTGCATACCTGGAAAGGAAATTCTGACTTGACGACATCTACTATAATGTGCGTTAGTGCGTCATCATCGTCATGATTCTTAACCAGAAGAGGTTATGATTGATTCATGAAGACAAACAAAAATCCACCCCGAAAATATATTCACAAAGTGACATATTCAGTTCAAACAGTGCATCAAAAGCATTATTTTATGACAAAACAACATGAACATTGTATTCCAGACGTATACAAGACCGATTCCCGAGGGAGCGAAACGATAACCGAGAGGGGGAAGGGTGATGGAAGGGTGTGATGGTAGGTGGGTGCACGGTGTTTTTGCAATGTTTTAGTTGAAATTATGCAATCTGGTGCATACTCTGGGAAGGAAATTTGACTTGATTTCTTGTCTAAAGAAATACTCTTTTCTTTCAATCACTGTTATCGAATTAGATAAAAGCCATGATTTAAATTTATTTGGGGGGGGGGGGTGGAAGCAAGCGCCCCCCCCCCCCCACCAAGCTCCCACCAGTACGCCAGTGACTACTACTACTACTACTACTACTACTAATACTACTACTTCTTCTACTATTACTACTACATGTACTAATACTTATACTACTTGTTTTTGCACAAATATCAACGACAATAAAGCATTTCATTACAATAAGATTATATTATTATCAAAATTATTATTACAGTATTACTATTACTGTTATTATCATTTGTATTGTTAGTACCATTATAACGATTATTATTACTATAATTAGTATCCTCATCATTATCATCATAATTATAAAATTGATAATATCCTCACCTCTGAATCATGATACTCGACCTCACGTCCCTCTGTTCCTCTCTCCACATCAAGTAAGCGATAATTCGGAGCTTCGATCAGGAAATAAAGTGGATAAGAATAAAGTTAACAACATAATACTATGAAATAAATCTAATCGATCCATAAACAATGGTAATGAGGCTACGATTAAATGTGAGACGATAACCGAAGCTTATAATAGATTAAAATGTATCAAAACGACGACAATTAATATTAATATATAAATCTTAATCATGATCACCAGAAGAAATGGATAGATCTACCAAATTATGCTAAATATACGCTATTCTTACCCGCCATGGTGTTAACTTGCCGTCTCGTAGATGCTAGTATTACCTAATAATGCAGATGAGTATAATGAGCACTAAACCAAATAACTAAACCCAAGTACCTTCGCACCGAAACGAAAGTCGTTCTTCTTCTTGTTCACTCATCCTTGAAGCCCCCTAGCCAGAACCATTAAAGTCCAGTTTGGACATCGATATAAGATGAGTTTGGACCATTCAAGTATACCATTACGTGTTATACTTCAATGGTTTGGACTGTGCCGAATTTTTTTTAAAATCCCTGTCCGCTCTTGCCCGCTAGATGGCGACAAACCCCATTTATCTGTCTTACCCCACTCGACGACACCCCCCCCCCCCCCCCCCCCTAGCAGCCAGGTGGGGGTAAGACCATATAAGCTGTATTAGCTTTCTTATAATTATACAGCTCCATGGGTAAGATCGACAGATTAGTGGGGTTTGTCGCCATCTAGCGGGCAAGAGCGGACAGGGATTACAAAAAATAATACAATTCGCCACAGTCCAAACTAGACTTGTATGGTGATCGTGCATTCGCGCATTTTACCCCTGTCCTTTGGAATAAGTTAAAGGGGTAGTTCAGTTTTAGTATATAGGGCACTGCACAAAATAATTTGTTTGTGAGATAATGAAAAACTGAGTGTAACATTTGAAAGAGTATACAATTTGAATGGCAGAATAAACTTTATAGTTAATTTGATCAAAATTAGTTCAGAATCGGCTGAAATATCAATAAATATATCCAATCGGAATAAATCTGGGGCCCAGATTTATTCGATGATTTATTTTTATTTAATTAAAAAATGCTTACACTTTTTCCAAAATTTTCAAAAGAGGGTTTTAAATAGTTGTTGATGATTTCTCTATTCAATCATTATTTCAACAAAACATCACATGCATAATTTTGTATGAAAAATTGTTGAAACCAATGCTTTTTTAGAGAGCGCCCTCTTGTGTTTTAATGGCTCTTTTAAAAAATGATAACAGGCTTTTTACTTAGTCGTTTGTAATTTTCTATACATTTCGAGCATGGTTGGAGTTATAACTATTAGTTTGTAATGTTATTGTGCAGGTTTTGGTTACTAAAGCTCAGCCTTATCAAAACTGTACTACCCCTTTAACAAGTGACGATGCATAAGGTTCAGTACCTGAAAACTATGTATCCCGAAGCATGTGAGAGGTTTGCAATTTACCCAACGTGTATAATGACAATTCTTGAATTCTGAAGAGGGTCTACACCGTTTAATGTTCTTTGTCTTTGTATTGTTTTGCAGCGCCTTGAGTAAGTTTTTTTTAGAGAAGTGCGCTTTATAATTATTATATTATTACCATCATGGAAATGACGCCATGTATGTGATGAGACAACATAGCTATTATATGAAAGCGGAAGAGGAATAAGAAATCGAAAATGGATCAGCACAGTCTCGAAATGATAAATCCCTCCCACAACCACGTACGTAGACATGGTAGAGAACTGTTGTCTTTGACCTATATACTAGTCGAAAATAACCCGCGCATATTGTCCAGTCTTGTTGTTATTCCTATTTTGCGAATGTTGGCGTGTTTCCAAACATGGGCATACACGAACATTTCCGCAGGGGAGCGGTGGGGCTGAGGTCTTTTGCCTGAATAATAGAACCATCATTTTAAAGGGACTTAGTAACATTGTCCAAATCCTCAAAATAAAATTTTAATTCTAGCGGTTCCCTCACACCTTGTTGTATTCGTATTAACAATAAAATCATGGGACAGGTTTCGTTTTTTTCAAATTTCCCTTTCGTTACAAAGATATGTACGATCGAAGTATTCAGATAAGAAAAACTCCGGTGGAGTTTTGAAACCGTGTACAAAGTGAGTGCAGTGAGCTAGTGAATATCACTTTGCATTTTCGCTCATTACTTGGCCATGCAATGTCCATTTGACTTGAGATTTTCACACAATACCCTGTGGACACATGCGATAACAACAATATACATTGTATCAACCATTCATCACTTTTTGCACATGTCAACAAAGTTACTAGATCCCTTTAACCTGTCAAACATTAAACAAAGAGAGAAAATGTCCCCGCCAATAGGCTGCCCTAAAAAAGATACGTTTTTGCCTAAAGAAGGACATATTTGTGCACGACTATGACATAATTTTCCAAGATCGACATGATTTTGCCCGAATATGAGACGAATGTGTCATAAGCTTGCCCGAATATGACACGACCCTGCCCGAATAGGTTATGATTTTGCCCGAAAATAACATAGTTTTGCCCGAATTTGATGTGCCTTTTGACTATTTTCAAATCTCACAGCCCCCTCATAGACCCCCGCATCGTACGAATATATATAATGCTTCCAAGTTCAGTACAGTTCACGATAAGAGGCAGATATATCACTCGAATAAACAGGTTGTTGGAATCACCTCAAATTCGTGCAAAATCATGTCATTCTCGGGCAATAATACATGTACATCGTAGTTGGGCAAGCTCATGTCATATTCGAGCAAGTTAAAGTTAATGACCTTCCCGTGCCAATGTTGGCACATAAGGCGGCGCCTTTCTCCGATTCATTAGCCCTAGGCCTCACGTCTACTAAATGTAGCGAAAGCTACAGAAGGGGGTCAGTCCTCTGATAACTCGTGTGATTAACTTTCCCTCCTCCATTCTATAAATGCCGAGTGCCTGGCTAGAAGGCAGAGGGTACCATTTTTAAAGTCTTTGGTATGACCCGGTCTGGGTTCGAACCCGGGACCTCCCGTGCATGAGGCGGACACTCTAACCGCTAAGCCACCATGATCGGTATCATATTCATGCAAGCAAGCTCATCTACATTATGCATGCATTTTTCATGTTCAGACCGCTACAGTGGCGTAGCGTGGTCGGTGTAATTCGTTATCGTTTAAAGGGATCTAGTAACTTTGTTAACATATATGCAAAAAGTGATAAATGGTTGATACAATATTTATTGTTGTGATATAATATGTCCACTGAGTAATGTGTGAAAATATCACGTTAAACGGATGTTATAAATTACGGCCGATTAATGAGTGAAAACGCTAAGTGGTATACTGTACACTAACGCATTGCCCTGACTTTGTACACGGTTTGCACTATCCAGTGGATAATTAAACATCCGGACACTTCAATCGTAAATACCTCTTTAATGAAAGGGGCATTTGAATACAACAAGGTATGATTGAACCGCTAGAGTTTCAAGTAAGTTTTGAGGATTTTGACAATGTTACTATAGATATCTTTAAGAATAATGGTATTTATGTTTTGTATTGTTTTGTAAAATAAGTATAGCGTGGCAATAAGGTGGTGAACATAGGGGGGACGTGCCCCCCATAATTTTTACAAACAACAATACAAAACATAACGGGGAAATGTGTGTACAACATGAACTAATATTTAAGATGTGGCCTCCCCCCCCCCCCCCCCCCCCCACCGCCAAAAAATACAACAAAAAAAATTTAATAAATACAAAATAACAACAATTATAATAAATAAGTCCGACATGCATCACTCGCCACCAGAGGCATTGCTACGTATACGCCACTGCATGGTCTCTCAACAAATACAATTCAATACAAATCAGTCATCAAAACATGCTATAATGTAATTTACCATGTTTACTGGGCCAAATAATATTTCCATTCTCATTCTCATCCTTTTTATGATATCGACTAAAAATAGCTTCCAGTAGCGTTAATGACGCATGCCAATTTCAATGTTGGATTTTGGACTCACGATCCATGCACTGTAGTTAAAACATCGGCGACCCTATACCATGTATACAGGCACGTTATCACCGTGGGAGGGGGACTGGGGTCTTTTGTCCAAGTACAACCCTTCCCGCTTTTTCCTCCTGACAAACAAAAACAAGATCAAAGGTCCCTGCCATTATTATTAACGGGGAATTGTAGCTTACTGTAACTGATAAGTGCAAATTTTATGTCACTTCTAGTCCTATATATTTCCTCATGGGTATCACTAATAATAGAAATAATCAACGTTTGTGAAACCACATTCAACTGTTTTGACTGACCACGGGAGGCTGCCACTTATCAGTAATAGTAATACATTCCAGCGTTTGGCTCCCCTTTGAACTGCCCGAAAAGATTTTGCCCAAAGATGGCAAGATTTTTGCCCAAATATGACATCATTTTGCACGAACTATATACATGATTTTGCACGAATATGATACGAGTTTGCTCGAATATGAAATGTACAATAATGAATATAACACGTCATTAATTTGTTCTAGTCAACCGAAAAACTTTGATTAACTTTGGAACATAAAACTGCCCCTTTTATAATACAAATGGATATTAATTAGATAAACAGGATGCATACACTGTATATAAATCAACTAAACACTAACTTCATTCTAAAATTCAGCATGCAAATTTGACAAATTGCAAACAAATCAAAATTTAGGGCGGGGGGCGTATATTTTGTTTACACCACTGTTGAGCCAGTTTCGCTCAAAGCGCGCTGGTAAGCCAAGACTAGCGCCTGCTGTATGCGATACAATTTCTATGCATCAAAAGCCTAGCCATTTTCTCAATAAAATCGTAGTTTCCCACACCATGGTGACTGTGAGTGCATTGTATCTACGCCTAGATGAATATTGCTAGTCTCATCGTCGTGGTCGTAGTCCGCATCGAGATCGGCCACTAATTAATGGTCACCCTCGCCCCGACCCTCGCCCTTGGACTTGTCTTCGCTAGATCGATATCGCAGAGTCGCAGAGTCTGATGCATATAAATTATATTATGTTATAAAATGGGTAGAAGAATCCCTGCATTCTGATTGGTCAATTAGCGTGTAAAGGGGGTATCCCACTGAGCGGCGAACGTTTGCGAACGTTTGCGAATATAGCGAATTTGGGATTCGCCAACTTTTCTGACGAATGTTAGCGAATGTTAGCGAAAATCAGGGTTTGCCTCTGCCACCCTGATTTTTGCCAACATTTGTCAGAAAAGTTGGCGAATCCAAAATTCGCAAACGTTCGTAAGCATTCGCCGCTCAATGGGTCGATTGCATTTAGGAACCATAATATGGTCATGTAATCGCAACAAGAACGTTAGCGACACCGTCTTAAAGGAGTGGTGACACTGAACACGAATCCCCACGAATAGACCCACTAATGCAGTACGAATTGGTACAAATCTATGGCAAGCCGCTTTAACATCTATTCCTATTTCTTGATATCAATAATTTAATTATTGATATCAGTTTATTTCTTGATATCAAGTATTACCAATACCGAAAAGTATTTTTTGATATCAAGAATGCATTTCTTGATATCGAGAATGCATTTCTTGATATCAAGAATTCGATTTCTTGATATCAAGAATTGAATTCTTGATATCAAGAAATAGGAATAAATGTTAAAAACGGCTTGTCATTGATTTGTACCAATTCGTATTGCATTCGTGGGTCTATTCGCGGGGATTCGTGTTCAGTGTGACCACTCCTTAAGGAGTGGTCACACTATACCCACGAATGCCGTACGCATGCGGTACGAACTAGTACGATCGTACAAATCGTAGTGGTTCGCCATGTATCGACCCTACCTACACATGCTCTATGCATACTGTACGCATATTTGCGAATGCCACAAGAATGCAGTGAGACAGCAGTAAGAACGCGATACGCTTCCGTCAAGAATGGAGATTGTTGTTGTTTAGTTTGGTGGCAATCAGTCAAATCTGACTATTGTTGCCAATTGCTTTTCTATTGATTTCATCTTCACATATTTTAAAAATATTATACAATTTTATATATCATCAACAAATTATTTCTATGGCACCTCTAAAAATATTGCGATATTACATTTTTTTTTCTTTTCTCCTACCTTATTATGAATATTACTTTTATATACAAAAATATAAAAAATTTCAATAACAAAGCCCACCTCTCACATCGGGACTCCCGCCACATATGTGGAAGTGGGCTTCTTATGGTCAAAACGATCCTCTTACAACACGTAATTATAATAGTATAATAATAAAGCGAAATCAAACAAAACAAATATATTCATAAATAAACACTATTTTAAAGCTACTAATGAATTATCGCAATATGCATTTTTTGTTTCCTTCTTCTTAATAAAGTAATTCTTAAACAAATTAGTGCAAACATTTAGTGGGCTTATTTTGTGCATGTTAGAGCAAATACATAATACATGGTATACCTTTGTCTTCTGAGATAATCATAATACAATACAAAATAAACAAAACTCACTCCTACTACATGTATGTCTGGAGCCTGCTCTCACATTGGGACTCCCGCCACTGATGTGTAGCTTGGCATCAACATAATATATACATACTCGACAATATTGTATGATATTAACTGAATTATACAAACAAACAAAAAAAAACATGTGGCGACATAACTTTGTCTTCTTTTTTCCACTTCACTTACAAATTGAGATAATCATAATACAATACATATTTATATATGATTGCTTTTATATATTAGTGTATGGCCTGTATAAAGAGGCACTACTGCACCCGCAGCTTGTACCTCTATCATACAGGCTCATATAGTTATGCATTTTATGGACTTATGCATTTAATATTCTTATACAAATACAAGGGTACTAATACCACTAAAAAATAGTGTTTTTCTATCTATATTGGCCTGTACAAAGAAGCACTACTGCACCCGCAGCTTGTACTTCTATCATACAGGCCTATTTAATTATACATTTCATTAACTTATGCATTTATTTTTCTTTATATAAAAACAAAAATACTAATACCATAATAAATAGTATGTTTCTATCTGACTTCTAAAGGCTTGTATGGTAAAACACTGCTGCCCCGCAGTTTGTGCTCATATCATACTCCCCTTTCAATTAATACATGTACATACGTTTACATAACAACACACTTTATACTACTTTATATATAATTACTTTTATATATTAATGTATGGCCTGTATAAAGAGGCACTACTGCACCCGCAGCTTGTACCTCTATCATACAGGCTCATATAGTTATGCATTTTATGGACTTATGCATTTAATATTCTTATACAAAAACAAGGGAAATGATACCAACAAAAATAGTGTGTTTCTATCTATCTTGATCTGTACAAAGAAGCACTATACTGCACCCGCAGCTTGTACCTCTATCATACAGGCTCATATAGTTATGCATTTTATTGACTTATGCATTTTAATCTTATTATGCCCTGTATGGCCTGCATAAAGGGGCACTACTGCACCCGCAGCTTGTGCCTCTGTCTTGCAGGCTCATAAAGTTATGCATTTTATTGGCTTATACATTATATTTTCCCCCTGTTTAAATAACTTGTTTGTAATTAATATTTTGTATTATTTTATGTATTTCTGTATTCTTTTGTCTCACGGCCCTGCTGAAAAACAGCTTGTAGCTGAAAGCGGGCATTTTATTATTGTATATACCGTGATTAAATAAAATAAACAAACAAACAAACAAACAAATTTAAACTAGATGTTGAATTCGTCACTTTGACGAATTAAGGTTATAGGTATTGAAATTACGATATGATGATATTGACTTTTCAACGCGTAATATGATGATGTCATATCATTTACTTGGCATAAATGAGGTATGAATTCGAATCTACTACGCATGCTCTACGCATACTGTACGCATATTTGCGAATGCCACAAGAATGCAGTGAGACAGCAGTAAGAACGCGATACGCTTCCGTCAAGAATGGAGAAGAACTAGTACGATGTCTTACGCACTCAGTACGATTGCAGTAAAAATGGGGGACATACCTATGGCATTCTTACTACAATCGTACTGAGTGCGTAAGACATCGTACTGGTTCTTCTCCATTCTTGACGGAAGCGTATCGCATTCTTACTGCTGTCTCACTGCATTATTGTGGCATTCGCAAATATGCGTACAGTATGCGTAGAGCATGCGTAGTAGATTCGAATTCATACCTCATTTATGCCAAGTAAATGATATGACATCATCATATTACGCGTTGAAAAGTCAATATCATCATATCGTAATTTCAATACGTATAACCTTAATTCGTCAAAGTGACGAATTCACCATCTAGTTTAAATTTGTTTGTTTGTGTGTTTGTTTATTTTATTTAATCACGGTATATACAATAATAAAATGCCCACTTTCAGCTACAAGCTGTTTTTCAGCAGGGCCGTGAGACAAAAGAATACAGAAATACATAAAATAATACAACATATTAATTACAAACAAGTTATTTAAACAGGGGAAAAATAAAACATATTTACAAAGATTGGGGTAATAATAATTTACTAATCAGAATGAACGAGGAAACCAATAGGCATAAGTATATACATGAGAAAAACAATCATTGAACAACTAATATGCACATGAATTATAAATCTAGTATGGGTAGCTTCATAATTTCCTTTTTAAATATCTTAACGTCGTGTATAATTCGTAAATAAATAGGTAGAATGTTAAACAGTTTTGATGCATCATAATATTATAATGGGCTATTTCGAATAAAGTTTGTGCGGGGTCTAGGTAATTCAATTTGGGTGTGTGCATGTCGCAATCTATAATCTAAGTGGGGTTTTAACTCTATGCGGGATGACAACAATGGAGGGGCAAGATTGTGTAGTAACTTAAAAATAAAAACCAAAGCTTGTTTCTTTCGGCGATCTTCCAGTTGATCGACACCAAGTGTTCTATATAAAGTTTCTCTATTGAAGCGACTATTTACACCAAGTACCAAACGTAAGCATCTATTTTGTATAACCTGAAGGCGACTTAACTGTGTAAGATGCCCATTCATCCAAATCAAACTATTATTATCAACGTGGGATTGAATCAAAGTCTTATAAAGTACAAGAAAAGTCGTTTTATCTACGAACTGCCTCACTCGTCTGAGAGCGTGGAATGTTTTTAGTGCCTTTTTCCTTACAAAAGTCTATTTGCTGGTCCCATGAAAGATTACAATCAAGCATGACCCCAAGATGTTTACACTCCGTAACTTTCTGTAATTTTGTATTACCAATACTTATTATAACATCAGAAAACTGGCGCAAATTGTGTTTTGATCCAACTAACATAAATTGACTTTTGGGTATATTAAGCAAAAGTTCATTACTTGAAAACCAACGCATTATAGACTTCAAGTCATCATTAATTAATTTCTCTAAATCTTTGGAATCCTTTGAAGCATAGTACATACATGTATCATCAGCGTAAAGAGAGATTGAACATTTATTAACAGATTTATGTATATCATTCAATGTAATAATAAATAATAACGGCCCAAGTATACTACCCTGGGGTACACCACTTTTTACAGTTCGGCTCGAAGATAAACTTCCATTTACTAATGTGGATTGCTCTCTACCCAAGAAATAATTCTGAAACCATTTAATAACTGTTTGGTCAAAGCCAAAGTATTTTATTTTTTTCAATAATATGTCGAAGGATATCAAGTCAAAAGCCTTTTCTAAGTCTAGTGTAACAACACCAACTACATTTCCTTCATCTATAGATTTGATCATATCATCAGTCAAAGACATAAGGGCAGTTAAAGTAGAATGGTTAGGGCGAAAACCATGTTGATTTTGATTCAGTAAATTATTTACCGACAAATAATCATATACTTGATTAAATACCAATTTTTCCAATACTTTTGACAAAATAGGAAGGATCGAAATCGGTCTATAATTTGTGGGGTCTGAGGTATCTCCACTTTTGTGTATGGGAGTTACACGAGCCTTTTTCCAAGCATCGGGGATTTTCCCCGTCACTAGTGATAAATTGATGTGTGTAAGTGGTTGAACAATACATTCAATAGAGTCTTTAACAACGCGAGCGGGGATTTGATCAAGGCCAGTGGCCTTGTTCCTTGCAATACCATGTATACATTTCAAAACATCCTCTTGGGAAATTTCTTTAAACCTAAATATAGAATCAACGGGAGTCATATACTGCTCCATATATAATATTAGTACCAAACTTTCTGGTCTCTTTCCTTCTTGTAGCTAAATCAACAACATAATCATTAACACATGATGCTATATTTTTTGAACCTGTTATTTATTTTCTCAACACTAATCAACATTTTATCAACACTAATTTTTGGAATAGAGCCAACATTTCGTTTTTTAGGCATTATGCGCCTCAATGACTTCCACATTGCTGTGCTATCACCTGTATTATTCAAAATACTTTCAGAGACGTATGTTATTGCAAGCCCGGTTGGAAGCCCTGTTGCAATTTGTGCAGGTCCTGCAACTGTTCCTGAATCTTCTCTTTGAAGACGTAGATCAGTACGACACTGTACACGATCACGACAACGGTGACAGCGAGGCCCGCAATGAGCCCTTTCTTGGCATACCACCGGGCGTCCGCCGACGTCTCGCGGGCGTAATCGAGACGTCCTTCTTTGATCTTGTCTCGAGTCTGCGATGTCGCCGATGTGATCAGGAGGGGTTGCAAATGCGGGTGGTCGAATCGGTAAAATAATAAAAACAAACGGATCAAATTTAAATGAGCAAATTAGACCCCGTTTACAGTGCAGGGCCGGGCCGAGCCGCGGCTCGGCCCTGCCTAAATTGCGGTACTCGGCCCCCAATTTTTTGCGTTTACAGTGGCGGTCTCGGCCCGGCCACCCTTTCAATATCTTGTCGTAGTGGCGCTCTGCATGTAAACAAACCATTATTTTGTTTGGGGGGGGGGGGGGGGGGGCGCCGGGGTCACAGAACAAAGGCGCGTTATTTGCAATGAATTGTTTTCCCAATTTGGTACCGCATTTGGCCCTGCATGCGTTTACAGTGAGAAAAGGCGCGGCCGAGACTACCTCCAGAGCGGGGCCAAATGCGCGGCCACTTTTGGCCCCGCATTTGGCCTTTTGAGCGTTTACAGTGAAAAAAAGGCCGGGCCGAGCCGCGGCTCGGCCCGGCCTTTTTTTCACTGTAAACGGGGTCTTAGGAACCTTTGATAACAAGAGACACATTTACGAATGTTGAAATTGAGAGAATTTAATTATCATCACCATCATCAACATCATCATCATCGCCGCCAACTTCATTGTTATCATCAAGTTCGAATTTGATTTTTAGTTTCAACAAAATACATTTACAATCTTTAATATCATCAAAACCTTCACCATCAACACGACCATTAAAGAGCAAAGAAATCCGGACGAATTGTTGTATGCACTACTCTAAATACATGTATGACGAATAGTCCCTGAAAATTTGAGCACAACCGGTCAAGAAATAAGAAAACTATATCCATTTGTTTCTATGAGTGACTCAAATTGGCAGCGCACTCTGCGAAAGTTGGGGACTACTCCCCATACGTTTTGTACACAAAATATAAGTTTTATTCAATTTTCTCAAAATGTATGTTTACCCTTCGTTTGAGTTCAACTTATCAAAGTGTGCTGGCAGTTTGAGTTCCCCATAGGAATAAATGGGCATCTTCAAAAAGCCATAGTTTCCTTGTTTATGGTCCGGTTATGTTCTAACTTTCAGAGATTATTCATCCTAATCTCTTCAAGTCTATGGAAGCAACAGCTTCCTTGGGTTTCATTGCCCTTTAGTAAGATCATAATTATCACTATCGTCATTATCGCGGCCATCAAAGTCATAATCATACCAACTATCATCAGTATCATCGTCATCATCATGGGCAGCATCATTGTCGTCATCATCATCATCATCATCATCACAACCAACATCATCACCGCCGTAATCATCACAATCATCGACGCCACCATCATCATCACAATCATGCCCATTAGCATCGTCATCATCATAAGCATCATTATCATCATCGTTTGCACACCTTGAGAGATTTGATGATGGCGTGTGCTCCCATTATGAAGTTGCAGCACATGCACACGAATACGGATAAAAAGAAATGATCGGGTGGAGCTGGTCCTGTCGCGCCACGGTTCAGAAATTTACCAGACGGTCCCTGAATGCATAGAGAACAAACAAAATGCAAGATTGGAATTCAAGAAAGACTTCAGGATAATCAACAATATTACTATAATCATAATATCTTCAGCATAGTCTTCATTATAATCGTACTCATCATCATTATAAAAAAAATGATACAACTTATTTAAAAACTACTACTACTACTACTACTACTACTACTACTACTACTACTACTACTACACACTAAGAAATAGGAGTGCAAATGTGCACCCCTAGGGGTGCACGATCTTGTCCCATATTTTGGTAGCCTAAAGGTGCACATGTGCACCCCTTAACAAGGATGTACATAAGCACCCTTGAAAAGCTGCATATGAACACCCCAAGAGTGCCCATGTCTACCTTATAGGGTGCACGGTCTTGTCCCATATTTTGGTAGCCTAAAGGTGCACATGTGCACCCCTGGAGTAAACATATCCACCCTTTGAGGTGCAAACTTGCATCCATAAAGGTGTACATGTCCACCCCTGGAGTAAACATTTCCACCCTTCGAGGTGCAAACTTGCACCCACTAAGGAGCAGATTTGGTCCCTAAAAGGTGCACATGTCCACCCCTGGAGTAAACATTTCCACCCTTCGAGGTGCAAACTTGCATCTTCTTTTTTTTTTCGAGCATTATCAAAATCGCTGGGTATATGAGCGAATCGATTATGAGTAAATAGTGGTTAGAATTATGGATAATTTATGGTGGAGTTGAATTAGGATTAAGGAAAGAGGCTATGGATTAGATGTTACCGGGTATAATTGTGGATAAAGATTATGTATAAGATAGGACAGTTTGGTAATTTATGATGGATGGATAATATTTGTTAAGGGATTAATTGTGATTAGGATCGGGGAATCGATGATGATTAAGTAGGGATCGATCATGAGATATAGATCGAACGATCATAGATTGTGATCGATTGTAGAACGTTGTAGTAGTATGTGCCAGTTTGCACATTTGGATTAGTTAAATGGTTGTAGTTGTAATAGTTATGACAGAGCCTGATGGTTAAGTATTAGGTTATTGTAGTAATGAGATATCGAGTAATTTGACGGGTTAAGCACGGGGAATGATTGAAGATTGGTAGAGTTATGATCATGTAAAGATTATGGTTTAAATCAGTAACCAATATTATGCATTGTTGAATGTTGTATATAAAAGCAAGCATGACGCTCTGTGTCAGACTCGTCGCTGCGCGCGTTGATCGAGGTATGTACTACATACAAGGAAGTTGGGCATGCTAATAAAATAATTACCAAAGCCACGCTTCCCGTATTAAGATGGCGGACGGCTCGTCCATAAGCAGTGATGTACGTCAAGGGTTACTCATGCATATTCATAACTACGATTAGGGTTTGGATAAGATTTGAGGGGTATGTTTAAGATAAGACCATTCTAACCATCAGCAGTATATGTAGCCTATTGGTCACGCTGAGGACTCCAAAACTAGGGGTAATGGGTTCGAATTCTCTCTTATGCCTCTTCTTTTTTTCTTTTGCCATAATTCATGGGCACTCTTGGGGTGTTTATATGCACCTTTTCAAGGATGCTCATGTACACCCCTGTTAAGGGGTGCACATGTGCTCCTTAAGGCGTGCAAAATACAAGATCGTGCACCCCTAGGGGGGCACAATTGCACCCATATTTTTTAGTGTGTAATGGGTTCGAATTCTCTCTTATGCCTCTTTTTTTTGGCCATAATTCATGGGCACTCTTGGGGTGTTCATATGCACCTTTTCAGGGGTGCACTTGTGCACCTTAAGGCGTGCAAAATATGGGACAAGACCGTGCACCCTATAAGGTAGACATGGGCACTCATGGGGTGTTCATATGCAGCTTTTCAAGGGTGCAAGATGGGACAAGATCGTGCACCCCTATTTTTTAGTGTGTAATGGGTTCGAATTCTCTCTTATGCCTCTTTTTTGTTGTTGCCATAATTCATGGGCACTCTTGGGGTGTTCATATGCACCTTTTCAGGGGTGCACATGTGCACCTTAAGGCGTGCAAAATATGGGACAAGACCGTGCACCCTATAAGGTAGACATGGGCACTCTTGGGGTGTTCATATGCAGCTTTTCAAGGGTGCAAGATGGGACAAGATCGTGCACCCCTAGGGGTGCACAACTGCACTCCTATTTTTTAGTGTGATACAGGAGGTAAGTAAACAGATTGGGCTTTCAAGTTGCATGTGCATAATTAATTTCTCTTCATACAAAGTTAGTTTCCGTCAATCAATCAAAATCTATTTGTTCTAATTACATAGTCTATCAGTGCTCTTTGATGAACCTTGATTTCGGAATTTAATAAAAAATAAAATCTGATCTGATAACATCAGTCTAATCTTTGTTCAAGGAAACAGTATGGGAATAATCAATCTGGCATTATACAAAATACAACACATATAATTTATTTCAAAAATATATCAACACCCAACATTCAAATTCATCTTAGCATTTAATAATGTGCCTATTATCATTGTAATTTGTTCAAAATTAGGAGGAAGATACGAAAAATATAAACCTATCTGCTCCGACTACGACTACACGTAGGGTGCACATTTCCACCCCATACATTGTGCACGCTCAGACGAGAAAATGTTGACGTATGCGGGACATGCACCTTTACAGGAGTACGCGGGCACGGAAGGGGTTGAGGGGGAGGATCGTACACACCAAGTGCACGCCTAGTTCTAAGTGTGTACTACTACTACTACTACTACTACTACTACTACTACTACTACTACTACTACTACTACTACTACTACTACTTACTACTACTACTACTATTACTTACTACTACTACTACTACTACTACTACTACTACTACTACTACTACTACTACTACTACTACTACTACTACTTCTTCTTCTTCTACGATTACTGCTACTAATGCTACTACTAACTACTACTACTTCTTCTATTACTACTCCTAGTACTTATACTTCTTGTTTTTACACAAATATCAACGACATTGAAGCATTTCATTACTATAAGATAATATTATTATCAAGATTATTATTACAGTATTACTATTATTGTTATTATCATTTGTATTGTCAGTATCATTATAACGAGAGTATTAATATAATTAGTATCATCGTAATTATCATCATAATTATAAAATTGATAATATCCTCACCTCCGAACCATAATACTCCTCTCTCGTTGCTCTCTCGACATCAAGCCTGTCAAGTAAGCGATACTTCGGAGCTTCGATCAGGAAATAAAGTGGATAAGAATAGAGATAACAAAATATTATTAAATATATAAATCTAATCGATCCATAATCAATGGTAATGAGGCTACGATTAGACGCAATTAAATCAACGATGAGAATAAATTCTGGGGTAGACCTAAATCATGCCTCAACACTTCTGACGACATGAAATGGTGTGACAAACAGTTTAACTCGTCAACACTAACGTGAGACGATAACCGAAGCTTCTATTAAAATGTATCAAAACGACGACGACAAGAGATTATGGAATCAATCTAATTCATTCGTCAAGAATAATGTACGGCGATTACAAGCTACGATACATTATGTATGAAAATAAAGATGATAATTAATATTCGTATAAATCTTAATCATGATCACCACAAGAAATGGATAGATCTACCAAATTATGGTAAATATACGCTATTCTTACCCGCCATGGTGTTAAATTGCTGTCTCGTACGTAGCAGATGAGTATAATGCGCACTAAACCAAATTATCTAACTAAACCCAAGTACCTTCGCATCGTTGTTCTTCTTCTTGTTCACTCATCCTTGATAGCCAGAACCAGGGGCGGATCCAGGAATTTCAAAAAGGGGGGGGCACAAAATGAACAATCTATTGTGAAATGTGTGGGGTGATACGGCGAGGGAGCGGAGCGACCAAGCCCGAGCGAGCGAAGCGAGTGAGGGGGGGGGGGGGGGTGTGGGGGGGGGGGGGGGGTGTCCCCCCCTCCGACAGTAGGGAGCTTTTGCACTTTTTAGCTTAAAATGGTGCAATCTGGTGCATACTGTAGAGGGTATTCTAACTCATATTGCAGCAAGCATGTATGTGTTAAATTTGATCAGTGGCGTAACCAGCCTTTCGGTATGGGGTGGTATTACAGAAGCACATTTACATATCAAATAGCTATTGCAGGCTAGAGAAAAATATGGCAATTTCAAAATTCAAGTCTTGTGATAACTCGGATATATTTCAAACTTGAAAGAATGTTTGTAATAGTACACTCAAAAAAATAAAGTGCTAAAAAACGAGTGCTAAATACGAGTATGCACTAGAAGCGCTACTTCTAGCACTTCACGTGCCAATTTCATCTGCGAAATGATTAGGTGCTGACAAATCGGTGCTGGAAGTAAGTGCTGAACTTCAAGATGCTCGTTTTGCAGGGAGCGAAGCGACCGAGCGGGGGGAGGGTGGCAATTTTAATACTAGAATGGAGCTATCTGGTTCATATCAGAGGTGAAATTCTCCAATTTTCAAATGATAGTAAAACAGTGAATAGTCTTCAATTATGATAAGGTAATTTGCATAAATATGAATAATGCAAGCGAGCGGTGTGAGCTTGAACATTTTAGCAATTTCACATCGGAAAATGCACTTCGCGCAACTACTCTAAATGATCGTGACGTATACTGTTACGTGTAGGCTGTACAGTTATAAATACATTAAAATAAAACAAAATTCTCATGCATTATGCTGAAATTTAAACAATCACATTTCTTTCTTTTTTCTTCTTCTTCTTCCTTCTTTCTTGTTTTTCTCTCCTTTTTTTAAATGTCAGGGGGGATATATGTACAGGCCACCCCCTCCTCCTTCAAGAGCGGGGGGGGGGTGGTGCATCCCCCCCCCCCCCCCCGGGATTTACGCCCCTGTGTAGCTAACAGCTTAGTACAATAGTAGTTTATTCTTACTTTCTGTAGGCCTATATCATTATATATCATTATTTTCTGTAAAATCCACAGCAACCGAGGCGCTTTTATTTTGGTTAAGTTTCTGAAATTCTGGACACACACTCACCCCCCCCCCCCCCCCCCCCATGCATGACAGCTAGCCGTGGCATGCAGATTGGCACGAGCCACTGCCCCGGCCGGGGCATAACTTTGATGAGCAAATCACAGATTCAAAAAGGACTAATACATGGTTTCAGAAGGAGGTTATGCATTCTGCTCATTTCACAAGATGAGAAAGAATTGGCTTACCGAGTTTGGCCTCATCTTGCTTGGGGACTCGAGCTTTGGCTCACTTGCTGTACTGTGGTATAATACTCGCTAGCGTTACGTACGTTAGCGCAGCGTGCTTCAAAACACGCGGGCTGTCGAACTCGCGGCGTCGATCAGGAGTATAGACATGTACAGTGCATGCCATGCGCAGGGCATTACGGTAATTTACGGTAATTGCAGTGTAATTAATTGTTCAAAATGTGAAATCATCGAATGGAAAACCAGCTTAATTTTATTACATATTTTTTATAAAGCTAAGGCCATGTTACAATGGATAAAACTGAAATGTGTTGGTTGGAGACAATACCGTATATATATATATATTTTTTAAATATATGTACTTTTTAAAAAAAATTTTTGGTTGAGTTCAAAAGGGGGGGCACGGGCCGGATGTGCCCCATCTAAATCCGCGCCTGGCCAGAACCATTATAGTCCAGTTTGGACTGTAGCGATTTTGTTTTAATCCCTGTCCGCTCTTACCCGCTAGATGGCGACAAACCCCACTAATCTGTCTTACCCATTGAAAAACACTCGTTGTTCAAAAAGGCAAAAAGGACTTTGGACCCTAATGACTGGAATAAGTACAAATCTGTTAGAAACAAAGTTAAGGCATTGTCTAAAAAACTGTATTGGGCATATGTTAATACTCTCTTTACAACTAAAGATAATAGGCGAAGCTTCTTTGCATTTATTCATAGTCGTAAGCAGTCACCCCCTCCTCCTAAGTTTAGGTACAATGGCCACCTCCTGTCCAAGCCAGCAGAAATAGCATCTGCCTTTAGCTCTTACTTCTCTTCTGTGTTTGCACCACCGACTCCACTCCCTCCTGTTGCTCCTCCTTGTCCCCTTCCTATCCCGTCTTTCACTGATTTGTCTGTGACAGTGCCTGATGTTTATCGTGCTTTGTTACAGCTCAAAGAAACAAATCTCCAGGTCCTGATGGCATCATGTCTAACGTTCTTTCACAGGTAGCTCTTGAAGTTTCACTTCCCTTGACTATTCTTTTAATTCGTCCTTGTCTGCAGGTAGAGTACCAGTGATGTGGAAACAGGCTCACATCACTCCAGTTTTCAAAAATGGCGACCGGTCCTCTGTTAACAACTACCGTCCAGTTGCATTGACATCAATATTGTGCAAGTTATTAGAAGGCTTTGTTTGCAGCGCCATGCAGGATCACCTTGATACATATGGCCTTCTGAATAATCAGCAACACGGTTTTTCTAAAGGTCGGAGTTGTGTTACCCAACTTGTCAACGTTGTGCATTCATATCCTCGACAGTCGCCGTGCACCACGCATTGATGCTATTTTTCTCGACATGTCCAAGGCGTTTGATAAGATGCCCCATCATTTTCTCCTCTCCAAACTAGCCACAAATTTCAATATTCGGGTTAACATTTGGCAGTGGATCTCATCCTTCTTATTAAACCGCCAGCAAAGGGTCCTCTTCCTTGGCCACGCCTCTGCCTGGACTGGGGTATCATCCGGCGTACCACAGGGTAGTGTCCTTGGACCTAAGCTCTTCAACCTTTTCGTTAATGACATTTCTGCTCATATCTCCTCCCATTGTGCCTTGTTTGCAGATGATATAGTGTTGTTTAAAACAATTAATACATCTGATGACAAAAAAGTTTTGCAAAAAGACATCGATGTCTTACACCAATGGGCAATCATTAATGGTATGTTATTTAATTCTTCTAAAACCAAAGTCATGCACATTACTAGAAAACGTGCTTGTTTACGTCCTACATACAAACTTGGCGAAGGAGTGCTTACATCTACCCCCTCATTTCGATATTTAGGAGTAACGATTAGTTCGGATTTGTCGTGGAATACCCACATATCTACAATTACTGCTCGGGCTAATAGACTTCTAGGATTTATCAGGGTTGTAGTCCGAGGTGCCTCCACTAATGCCATCTTCTCCTTATACAAGTCCTTGGTGCTACCCATACTCGAGTATGGCGTACCTGCATGGCACCCCACAACATTGGCACAAATTCAACAGGTTGAGCGCGTTCAACGGACAGCTACGCGCATAGCACTTAAACAGATGAGGGGTGAGATGGCCTATGCTGATAGACTTAAAGCTCTCAATTGGTTTACATTGTCATCAAGGAGAGACTATCTCCTTTGTTCCTTTTCTTTCAAATGTCTCTCTGGTGTATGTGATTGTTCAATGCTCTCTGCAAACATTATTGTGAATCCTCGACACCCTGACAGTTTGACATTTCAGCATCTAACTTCTAGAACACAATCTCCTTTTTTTCGCCATCTCGTCGTTTTCCTAGAGTCTGGAACAGTCTGCCATCTAGTGTCAAAGATGCTGCCATTCTTTCACCTTTCCCTGCATTCCTTTTCCTCTTTAAAGTCGTCTATCCTCTCTGTTCAATAGGCTCATTTGACTACCAAGGTCATTAAGTTGCAATTATTTAATATGCAACTTCGCTTCAGTATTGTTCCTTATTAGGTCTTATCATAAATAGTCGAGGGAGCGGTAATACTCCCAATGCCCTTATTACCGCGAAACATGTAGAGCAAAGCATGTTTACTTTTTATAACTCATTCATAATATATTTTCCTTATATCCATATAAATATGAACCACATTAATTGTTAGAATCATTCATTAATATATTCCTTTTAAAGTCGTCTATCCTCTCTGTTCACTGACCTAACAAGGTCATTAAGTTGCAATTATTTGATATGCAACTTTGCTTTAGTATTGTTCTTTACTATTTTACACGGTCTGAGTCTTATTATAAAGAGTCGATGGAGCGGTAATATGTCCAATGCCTTTATTACCGCGAAACATGTATACATTACATGTGTTCTTCATATAACTCATACACATTATATTCCCGTATATACAGATAAATTAATTCTTTATTTAATGTGGTTAAGATAATTTAGTTATATTTGGACGTTGATAGATAATTTTTAAACCATCTTCGTATAGTATGTTAATTGTTATTTATGTTCCGTAATGCTGCATCTTCTGGAGACAGTGTGTGAGGGTTCACATGCCCTACTAGTGCAACAGTGATGTACTTTACTTTTGTGTACCCTGGCCCACATACTGCTCCTCACTATTTTCTTTTGTCTATTTTCTTCAGTTTTGTAACTTGTATCCTTGTATTATGTGCATATATGTTTATAGTTGTGTTGTATTTGACATTGTATTATGCTATTTGGTCGAATAAATAAATAAATAATAAAATAATAATACCACTAACGTTAGTGGTATACTTCAATGGTCTTATGTTGTTGTTTATCGGCGGTTCATTCAATTTGAATATTTTCACCAATAACATAATATTATTTTATTCTTCTCATTTATTTTCTTTATTTTATTATTTTTCATTATTATTATTATTATTATTTTTGTTGTTGGGTGCATAAACGTTTTCAAACCATCATAAACCAAACCGAATTTAAGACATCATCGGGCCAACCCGGCTCGGTGCATTGAGCAGGCTTCTCAACTGACGAATCAGTCAAAGCCCCCCGATGCATGGAGATGCACTCTGGTCGCCTTCGTTCTACTTTGCACCTACATCCCAGGGGTTTTGAAAGTGGGGGGCTGACCACATTTGAATTGTTATATAGTTTATTATTTTATGCTTATGTATTTCTTTGTTTTAAGCCCAAAAAGCCCCCCCGGTTCCGCGGCCCCTGCATCCGATTCCAAAAACAAAACAAAATTATGTATCAAATCAAATCAAATCAAAAACAAATTTTCAATTATTCAAAAACATACAAATACATTTGGGGGCTTTGAAAGTGAAATGCAAGGTGCAGGGTTTAATTTACTAATTATTTACATCAACAGAAGAAAGTTACAAATTACTTTTGAGCACAATTTATATGATGATCAAACCATCTTCAGAGGCCTGTATACAGTCTCTGTACCGGTCTGAGCATGCATATACTTTTACGAGTACCAAACACGTACAATAACAGTATAATGCTATTTATTTCATACCTTGCAAATTTATTGTCAATTTCTATTTTTTTTTTTTTTCAAACCTCGTTTCGCTTCTATAACCACAATCTCATTACCATTTAGTCCACAATGACTTGGAATCCATTCAAAAAATACAAAAATCCTTTTATTCTTCAATTATAAACACAAATTTAAAATTTCATATACAGGAAGTTCCTCTTCGTGACTATTTATGGCGTGTAAAGAGTCGCTAAAAATAACTGCCCCAGTACACAAACTAGGATGATTATACAACCATTCTAAGGCGAGCACCCATAGAGCTGTATAGTCTTACCCTACTCGACGACACCCTCCTTGAAAATTCTTGACGGCCTTTTGCCCGAATTATGACTATCTTCAAATCTCACAGCCCCCCAGATTCACCCATCGTGCGCATATAATGCTTCCAAGTCCAAACTACAGTTCACTCGAATAAACAGGTTGTTGGAATCACCTCAAATTCATGCAAAATCATGTCATTCTCGGGCAATAACACATCATATTTGTGCAAGCTCATGTCATATTCGAGCAAGTTAAAGTTAATGACCTTCCCGTGCCAATGTTGGCACAGAAGGAGGCGCCTATCTCCGATTCATTAGCCCTAGGCCTCACGTCTACTAAATGTAGCGAAAGCTACAGAATGGGGTCAGTCCTCTGGTAACTCGTGTGATTAACTTTCCCTTCTCCATTCTAAACTGGGTTCCAAAAGAAACTTATCACTTCTTCAGAGCGACACACATTAAAATCTAAAGCATAAAAATGAATCATAATTGGGCATATATTAGCTATAATATTCCTCAGCATGCACATCTAAACAAAATTATGTTTGATTTAGTCAACAAAGAATAAAATAGGGTGAAATCGCAAGAGGTAATTTTTCAAAAATCACAGAAACTGCTCGCCTTCCGGGCACGGAGCTCGGTACGGACAATAGCCAGCCTGGTGGTTACATAACCCGCCTTTGATGTTGAATGAATAGCTATTGAAAGTTCTGAATAGACCGCCTTTCGTGGAGGTTCGCAGCGAGCAGTTTCTGTGATTTTTGTAAAGTGACCTGTAGCGATTCTATCGCATTTTTCTCTTATTTGGCAAAAGTAACCTTTCAATTTTTCAGATATGCTTCATAAGGAGAATGATAGCTTATCTGTGTCTAAATATGATTCAATTTGATGCTATGGATTTTAGTGAGCGTCGCTCTGAAGAAGTGATAAGTTTCTTTTGGAACCCAGTTTATAAATGCCGAGTGCCTGGCTAGAAGGCAGAGGGTACCATTTGTAAAGTCTTTGGTATGACCCGGTCTCGGTTCGAACCCGGGACCTCCCGTGCATGAGGCGGACACTCTAACCGCTAAGCCACCATGATCGGTATCATATTCATGCAAGCAAGCTCATCTACATTATGCATGCATTTTTCATGTTCAGACCGCTACAGTGGCGTAGCGTGGTCGGTGTAATTCGTTATCGTTTAAAGGGGTAGTTTAGTTTTGGTAAGGCTGAACTTTAGTAGCCATAACCTGCAGAGTAACATTGAAAACTAATAGTTATAGCTCCACCATGCTCGAAAGGTAAACACAATTACAAACAACTAAGTAAAAAGCCTGTTATCATTCAAAAAGCGCCATTAAAACACAAGAGGGCGCTTTTTAAAAAGGCATTGGTTTCAACCATTTTTCATACAAAATTATGCATGTGATGTTTTATTGATATAATGATTAAATAGCGAGATCATCAACAACTATTTAAAAAACGCTTTTGAAAATTTTTGAAAAAGTGCAAGCATTTTAAATTTTTTTTTCTAAAATTAACTAATTATTTGGGCCCCAAATAATTATAAGATCAGATATATTAATATTTCAGCCGTTTCTGGGTCGATTTTGACCAAATAAAGTTTATTCTGCCATTAAAATTACATGTTCTCTCAAATTCGACACTCAGTTTTTCATTACCTCACAAAAAAATTGTGATGTGCAGCGCCCTCTCTACCAAAACTAAACTACCCCTTTAAAGGGATCTAGTAACTTTGTTAACATATATGCAAAAAGTGATAAATGGTTGATACAATGTTTATTGTTGTGATATAATATGTCCACTGAGTAATGTGTAAAAATATCACGTTAAACGGATGTTATAAATTATGGCCGAGTAATGAGTGAAAACGCTTTGAATACATTTGAATACAACAAGGTATGATTGAACCGCTAGAGTTTCAAGTAAGTTTTGAGGATTTTGACAATGTTACTATAGATATCTTTAAGAATAATGTTATTTATGTTTTGTATTGTTTTGTCAAATAAGTAGCGTGGCAATAAGGTGGTGATCATAGGGGGGACGTGCCCCCCATAATTTTTACAAACAACAATACAAAACATAACGGGGAAATGTGTGTACAACATGAACTAATATTTAAGATGTGGCCTCCCACCCCCCCCCCCCCCCCCCCCGCCAAAAAATACACACAAAAAAAATATAATAAATACAAAATAACAACAATTATAATAAATAAGTCCGACGTGCATCACTCGCCACCAGAGGCATTGGTACGTATACGCCACTGCATGGTCTCTCAACAAATACAATTCAATACAAATCCGTCATCAAAACATGCTATAATGTAATTTACCATGTTTACTGGGCCAAATAATATTTCCATTCTCATTCTCATCCTTTTTATGATATCGACTAAAAATAGCTTCTAGTAGCGTTAATGATGCATGCCAATTTCAATGCGATGTTGGATTTTGGACTCACGATCCATGCACTGTACAGTTAAAACCTCGGCGACCCTATACAGGCATGTTATCACCGTGGGAGGGGAGATGGGGGGGGGGGGGGGGCTGAAGTCTTTTGTCCAAGTACAACCCTTCCCGCTTTTTCCTCCTGACAAACAAAAACAAGATCAAAGGTCCCTGCCATTAACGGGGAATTGTAGCTTACTGTAACTGATAAGTGCATATTTTATGTCACTTCTAGTCCTATATATTTCCTCATGGGTATCACTAATGATAGAAATAATCAATGTTTGTGAAATCACATTCAACTGTTTTGACTGACCACTGGAGGCTGCCACTTATCAGTAACAGTAAGTGAAAATTCCAGCGTTTGGCTCACCTTTGAACTGCCCCGCGAAAAGATTTTGCCCAAAGATGGCAAGATTTCTGCCCAAATATGACATCATTTTGCACGAACTACATGATTTTGCACGAATATGATACGAGTTTGCTCGAATATGAAATGTACAATAATGAATATAACACGTCATTAATTTGTTCTAATCAACCGAATAATTTTAATTAATTTTATAATACAAATGGATATTAATGAGATAAACAGGCTGCAAACACTTTATATAAACCCCTCAAAAAAAGTTCGGAAACTCAACTTTGATCGATTATATCACTCTTAATCTCAAATTGTATTTTTTTTCTTTTAGTGTCATTACAATCCATGATGATTTTCCTTTAAAATGGTACATTATTTGTCATTTATTTCAAATCAGGGAATACGCAGTGCGTTTCAGAATGGAGGACGGTCAGAAGTCAAATGTCGCAAAATGGGCCGAAAGTATTCAATTGGGAAATTTGACTCTTGTGTCGCATTTTTTAATGTTCAAGTTCTATCGAAGATTGTAGCGTGTTCAAATGATTTAAAATTTGGTGTAATTTTAAAGCCAATGTGTCTATCTTTTCGATACAATTATGTCCGTAACTATTTTATTAACAGGTTAAGTATGGTACAGCTGAATATGGGGAGGGCCGAAAGTGAAATGTTGCAAAATGCATTTCATTTTGTGAAATTGAAGGCGTTGCATGGAAAAACGACTGTTGGAGGAGATGTTTGGGGGTTTTACATTGCATAACCATCAGTAAATTTAACATCATGTGAAAGAGTGTTTATTTTTCCTTAAAATCATGTCTCACCTGTAATTATTGTGCTATTGGGGTGTGTGCAGTAAAACCGGATATGGGGGTCTAATAATCCTATGAATTTAAGACCGTGGCTTCTTGTTTCAAGATTCCGGTAAGATATTGTTGTATTAATCATAACTCTATCATCATTCCGTGTTGCACTATCGGAAAGCTCGTTAATTTATCTTTAATATGATATCTCATTTGCAATGAGTATGCTGAATGTGAGTGTGCAGTACAGGAAACTCACATACTTGATGTATTGAAAATGCATCAAATTTCTCTAAACCTACGCAAACTGGCCAGAACTGGCATATTAGCGCCCTCTTTGACCGTGTAGGTATGCCCTTATTACCATTATTACGGTAGAACTTCGACATTGCAAGGTGTCATTTTGAGCCCCATACATTTAGAGGTACTACACACACCTCAATCACATAGTCATTATTAATGGGGCATTATTTTATTGACAAATTAACACGCTTCAACATGATGTTGAATTTCATAATGATTATGTAAAGTAAAGTACTAAAATATCCCCACAAAAAGTCGTTTTTGGATGCAACGCCTTCAATTTCACACAATCAAATGCATTTTGTTTACATTTTGCTGTCGATCTTCCCCAATATTCACCTTAATTGTACCTACCCGGCTTTCATAATCATTCTAAGTGAGGTGTCATTGGAAAGATAATTAAACAGGCTTTTGTCTGACACCATTTTTTACATTATCTCTTCATTGTCAAGATATTCATCGTCGAAAGAATTTGAACTTGAGAAAGACCGTGATATGGGTGTCAGACCTTCCAACTGAAGTCTTTTGGCGCATTTTGTGACATTTCACTTCTGACATTCCCCCATTCTCAAATATACTGCGCATACCTCGCGCTCGTGATGCTTATGAATTTGGTATCATTTTAAAGAGGTATACACACTCTTTCAAGTGATACCAAATATAACCATTATAATTTCATAAGAAAATAGATATAATCGATCAAACTTGAGTTTCCGAACTTTTTTTGAGGGGTTTACATAAACTAAACATTTAATTAATTCTAAAATTCAGCATACAAATTCGACAAATTGCAAAACAATCAAAACTTAGGGCGGGGAGGTGGCGAACAATGATTCCCGAAAACATAATGTTAATTAATTTGTTCTAATCAACCAAATAACTTTAATTAATTTTATAATACAAATGGATAAATGACAATTAATTAGATAAACATGCTGCCTACACTGTCAACTAAGCACTAACTGCATTCTAAATCTGAGCATGCGAATTAGACAAATTGGAAAACAATCAAAACTTAGGCGGGGAAGGGGCGGGGAAGGTGGCGAACAATAATTCCCCAAAATATAACGTTATTATATTTCGTTTTACACCAGTTATAAGTTTGAAATACGTTTAGTATGAGATTTGAAATACATTATTTTTTTTAAATAAACAACTACATGTATTTAGGATGAAAATTGTTCATTCTGTAAAGAAACCCTCGAAGATGTAATACATTTGTATAATGAATGTGAGATTAGTAGAAATATAAGTGGGAGCGGTGATCATCGCCAAACCCGCTCCACTGCCAGTCCCATCAGATCAGGACAAGGGCGCATTTTAAACGGTTTTTTTTTTACATTTTTTTTTTTTTATTGCGGGCCAGGTTGCACTTGCAATTGTTGCAATTGTTGCAGATTCTGCTGCAGTTCTGTTGGCAAGTCCTGCTGGAACTGTGTCTGAATAATATGTTTGGCCACGTTGAACATTATGACACTGTACACGAGCAGGACAATGGTGACAATGGCGCCCGCAATGAGCCCGATCTTGGCGTAGCGCCGGGCGTCCGCCGACGTCTCGCGGGCGTAATCGAGACGTCCTTCTTTGATCTTGTCTCGAGTCTGTGATGTCGCCGATGTGATCAGGAGGGGTTGCGAATGCGGGTGGTCGAATCGGTAAAAATAACAAAACACACAAGAAACAAACGATCAAATTAAAATGAGCAAATTAGGGACCTTCGATAACAAGAGACAAATTTACGTTGAAATTGTTGAAATGTTGAAATTGAGAGAATTAAATTATCACCACCATCATCAACATCATCGTCATCATCATCATCACCATCATCATCGCCGCTAACTTCATCATTATCATCAAGTTCAAAAATATATCTTCATTTTCCAACAAAAATATTGACAACATCACAAGCAGTACCGTCTTCAGCACCATGATAATCATCGGCATTATCATCATCACCATTATCGTCATAATCATCATCGTCACCATCATCATCGGCGCCTTAATCATTACCACATCATCATTCTTGTAATAATTATCGTCGTCATCATCATCGGCGCCAGGTTCATTATTATCATCAAGTTCGAATTTGATTTTTAGTTTCAACAAAATACATTTACAATCTTTAAAGGGACCACCGGGCAAAGAACAACACATTATTATATGTTTTGGTACCGTTTTGTGATATCAAATAGATACCCAACATTTTGCAAAGGGTTGTGTAATTCAACCCACTCACAGTTGCTTTCATTGTTTTGTGTCTCCGCCTCGATCTTTCCTCTTTCCAGCCCCCCTTCCATACATGTGTTTATGTTGGTATATATTCTGTGTTTTTTCTTTAGTAACTGTCATTTGTGCCCTGACGAAGATTCTGCTAGGATCGAAAGCTAGGCTGTATACGACTCTCATTTTACCACATTGGCGATTTTTTAGTAGACAAGCAGTTTTCAGCAGTATTTTCCATACTCATAAACAAAGCAATTAATTTCCACCACTTACGGAACCACTGTTATTTCCTGGTTCCATACGGGCCAACCATTTGCGAGTGCGCCAATGCTATTCACGCGTACGTTTGTAGACAATAGATTCCCGGGCGATTCGTTCGCTCTGCACACATTTCAATTCACCGCACGCATCGCAGTCTACGCAATTCAGACCGCATGAACGCATGCTTTAGAATGGTGATGCGTTTCCAATTTTTTTTTTTTTTTTCTGGAAACATATTTTTGTGAACTTGTTGATGGAATGGAATTCTAAAGATGTTACCTTTCTTTAATAAGAAATTTATTTTTGGGTGGTGGTACCCTTTAATATCATTACCACATTTACCATCATCGTGACCATTAATAACATCATAATTATCATCATCGTCATTATCGCGGCCATCAAAGTCATAATCATACCAACTATCATCAGCATCATTGTCATCATCATTATCATCATCATGGTCAGCACAATTGTTGTCGTCATCAACACCAATACCCTCATCATCTTCATCGTCGCCATCATCATCATTATTATAATCGTCATCATCATCATCTTTGTCATCATCATCATCTTTGTCATCATCATCATCGTCATCATCAACATCACCAGGATCTTCGTCATCATCAACATCACCAGGATCATCATCATCATTATAATGACCATCAACATCATCGCCGCCGTAATCATCATAAACATCACAATCATCGACGCCATCATCATCATTATCATCACCATTATCATCGTTCGCATACCTTGAGAGCGTTGACGATGGCGTGTGCTCCCATGATGAAGTTGCAGCACAAGCACACGAATACGGAGAAACAGAAGTGATCGGGTGGAGCTGGTCCTATCGCGCCACGGTTCAGAAATTTACCAGAAGGTCCCTGCATGCATATAGAACAAACAAAATACGTTCATGTAAATTATCATTATTACTATAATCATCATTATCTTAAAGTAGAATTTCATTGAAAATCACAACATATGAGAATAATGCATCACTAAAGGGCTAGGGGCTGCTGCTGCTCCTACTCCTATACCGGGTGGCCCCCCCCCCCCCCCAAAAAAAATGGAACGGGCCACTTTCCAAAATATAGTAACACATGTATTATGTCCATCGGATAGGGTGTCTTTTCAAATGAACAACGATACCAAGAACAGTCAATTTGGTCGTGTAGTTTTTGTTTTAGGGCGCTGTGAGTGACACCATTCTCTTTCTTGTCAATTTGTACCCTGCTAGTGCTTGATAAATCGCATGTACCGCCTTTCATAGCGTTCAACAACACGCGCCATTGTTAGTGTGCACTCAGCCGTGTGCCGAGAGAATGGGCATATTCGTTCAGCGGTATTACGGGCAGGGAGTGCAATTTAAATGGCATTGACAAGGTAAAAAATGACAAAAATTAGCACCTGACATGGTCTCACTCACAGCGTCCTAAAACAAGAGCCCCAGGGGGGCACGACGCTCACCTGAGGTCAATCAATTCACATCTGGCGCATGTTCTCTCTGGCACCCTCAGAAGATATGAAATCAGTTGAAATCATGCCAAAATCTATAATGTGATGTACTATTTAATCAATAACTTTTGATCCCCTGTACCTAACATTATGATTTACCATAATGTTTGGGTGAATCATAAAAAAGACAGACACACATTTCACCAGCCACTGACCACTTCAGCATATTAACCCCACTCACATAGGGACCCTATGGGGCCATTCTGCGATATGACAACTTGCATTGTCATTTACCGTAAATCTCCGTGTGTACGGCGCACTTGTGTATAAGGCGCACCCCCTACTTTCTAAAAAAAAGAAATTTTGTTTTGGGACACTTACTTACAAAGATCTTCAATTATGAGAAAAATTTATAACAAATTGTTAATTATTAGATAATTGCATATATAATGAGTACTGCTGCTCATGAATGTATGAATATTCATTAGTAATTTGCTTAATAAACTTGAATTTTTTACCTATTTTTTACCTATCTTATATATATTTTTTTTTTGCTGTACCTGTGTATAAGGCGCACCCCCAACTTTTTCTATTTGTTTCCGACGGAAAAAAGTGCGCCTTATACACGGAGATTTAGGGTATATAGATACCTACATGTTACAAAATGTCCAGATTGTAATACTTGTTGATGTGGAGAAGAAAATATTTGAAATTCATTTCACATTTCCTACGAGCCATTCTTGGGTCCCATGCAGCTAGGTAAGAATAAGACTAGTTATGTGAGGTGTACAGGAAGAAAGAGCATAAATTCCTTTATTTTTAGAGCCCTATTTTGTTACTCTACCTGCTTTAGTTATGTTTTAATGATTTTTATTATTGTGTAAATAACTATAATTTAGAAAAAATCCTCAAATTGGCAACACATTGTGATACATGTATTTGTGAAACAGATATATTTGTGTTCAAATTGGCATCTTTGCGGCAAAGTCACTATATTTGTCTTAAATGGTTATTACTTAATATTTTCCACCTATTTTTATGCCATTGATCCGTCGATGAAATTTAGGAGTTGCCAATTTGTAGAGGAAAACAATGATCAATTGTGCCTTAAAATAGCTCTCGTCCTTGATGGGATTACAGCTAGGTTCGGTATGATTTGATCATTTGATCATCTTTTGAAGGAACACCAAAATGCACAAACAACTTTCATTCTTCATCTACCATTTTAGCAACTTTGGATCCCCTCCCTAAAGATAATTAAAGGAGTATATACCTCTGTGCAAAATTTAAGCTAGAATTGTTGAATAAGTAGTTAATGCATATAACAGAAAGAAAATAAAACAAAAACAAAATGTGACCTAGAAAACATCAATGATACAATAGGGGCATTCACACATGCTAAAAAGTAACAATTGCATGTTGCTTCAAATCATGATTATTTTTTTGCATATTTTATATTCATTTAATTCCAATGGGTTAATTTAATAGCATCATTTTATTCTCTGGTCTCTAACAGTCGAAAAAGCACAATGCAACTGAGTGTGCAAATGGAATGCTGTGAAACCACTAGACCACCGAAAGGCTGGTTAATTTTAGAGTTTGATTCTAACTATCCCAGTAAGTAAGGTTATTTAATTCATTTAATTGTGCTGGGTCATTAAAAAAAGTATGTTTCTTGCATGTTCACACAGGCAAAAAAAACACCTCACAACCTGCTGGATTGTACGATTTTTAAATCAAAATGCACATGAGCAACTGGACCAAACTTTGACCTACATGTAACTATTCCGCACCCATCCATTGACCGAGTGCTGAAGATACTGTAAGCATGCATTTTGCATGTTGGATATGAAAACTGATACAATTTACACTGTTCACACACACAAACACCACTTGCAAAAAGATACACCAAAAGTGTATTGCACATGATGATTTGAATCATACTTATTTTCATAAATAATCCGAACTACTATTTTCACGCACAAAACCGCCCCTCCCCCCCCCCGAAAAAATAAAAATAAAAATAGTAACAAAAAAAATAATGAATTGCAACCTAAATAATCATAACTATTTGGGCAGTGTGAATGGTACTAGCAATGAAAGCTGCTAACAAGGTCAAGCATGAAAACATCAAAACATGAAAACACATGCTATAAATAGAAAGATTTGGGTCAAAACATGGTCCTAGATGTAAACAAGTGTCTGGGTTTCCTATTAGCATATTTATTTGCATATTTGGGAGAATGGTGATTGGCTGAGAGCAAGAGAAGGATAACCAGGTGCTTGTTAGTTGGTCTGCAGGTGGTAGGGCCCCAACAAAAACTGTTACGCCCACAGGGCCCTTGTGGGGCCACCCACAAAAATCTTGTGAACAACTTTCATTCTTCATCAATAGAGGCATCTACATATGAAATATCAGGTCTGTCATACTTCTGGATCTTGAGAAGAAGATGTTTAAAATTTACATATTTTTTACACTTGGTGCCCTCCTCCAGGGCCCCCCTGGGGGCCACGCCCACCATTTTAGCAACTTTGGTTCCTCTACCCCTAAAGATGATTCCTGCCATGTTTGGTTGGAATCTAATCATTGATTCTGGAGAAGAAGATGAAAATGTATATTTCCTATGGTAGGGCCCCCCAAAAAACTGTTACGCCCACAGGGCCCTTATGGGACCACCCACAAAAATCTTGTGAACAACTTTCATTCTTCATCAATAGAGGCATCTAAATATGAAATATCAGGTCTGTCATACTTCTGGATCTTGAGAAGAAGATGTTTAAAATTTACATATTTTTTACATTTGGTGCCCTCCCCCAGGGCCCCCCTGGGGGCCACGCCCACCATTTTAGCAACTTTGGTTCCTCTACCCCTAAATATGATTCCTGCCAAGTTTGGTTGGAATCCGATCATTGGTTCTGGAGAAGAAGATGAAAATGTAAAAAGTTTACGGACGACGGACGACGCACGACGCACGACGGACGACGGACGACGGACGACGGACAAAAAGCGATCACAATAGCTCACTTGAGCCTTTGGCTCAGGTGAGCTAACAAAAACTACACGACCAAAATTACTGTTCTTGGTATAGTTTTTCATTGGAAAAGACACCCTATCCGATGGACATAAACATTTTGGTACTATATTTCGGGAAGTGCCCCATTCCGTTTTTTTTTTGGGCCACCCTGTATAGTAGTAGCTGCTACTACTACTACTACTACTACTACTACTACTACTACTACTACTACTACTACTACTACGACGACTACTTCTTCCAGGGGCGTAGACAACGGGGGGGATGAGGGGGATGCATCCCCCCCACCTCACAAGGTGGGGGGGATGACATGTACAATCATCCCCCCCAGGTTTTAGGGAAGGATATATTTGTTTGTGTGTATCTATACGAGTGAAAAAGAAAACATTAGTTGTAAGCATAGGCGTACCCAGTAGAGGGGGGGGGGGGGGTTGGCGGTTCAACCCCCCACCCCCTCCCCCCTTTGACCCAAAAATGGCTGTAAGGGGGGGGTTTGAACCCCCCTTTTCACATTTTAGCTGGTCTCGAGACTACTTTTAAGCTGTCTTGACTGTCTAAAACCTGGTCTCGACCGACTTAAACGTGGTAACAACCGACTAAAACCCGATCTCGGTACCAAAAATTGTCAAAGATGTGCGGTATCTGGTTCGAAAATTGTGAAAGTATTTGGTCTCGACTCTTTGCAACGGAACCCCCCCCCCCTCCCCCCCACCGAGAGAGTTGAATGATCCTGGTCTCGGCCTGGAAAATTTTAAAAGTACTTGGTCTCGGCCTTGAAAAAATTGTACAGACCCCCCCCCCCCCCCCCCCCCCCCCCCACTGAGAGGGGTTTTCAACTTTGAAGGAACCTGGTCTCGGTCTCGAAAATTGTAAAAGTACTTGGTCTTGGCTTCGAAAATTGTTTACGGAACCTTCCCCCCCCACCCCCCCCCCCCCCCCCCCACTGAGAGGGGTTTTCAACTCTGAAGGAACCTGGTCTCTGCTTCGAAAATTGTTTACAGAACCCCCCCCCCCCCCCCCCCCCCCCCACTGAGAGGGGTTTTCAACTTTGAAGGTACTTGGTCTCGGGCTCGAAAATTGTGAAAGTACTTGGTCTCGACTTCGTAAAAAATTTACGGACATCCCCCCCCCCCCCCCCAAATTAGTCTTGGTCCGGTGAACTGAACAGCAAATCATCCCCCCCCAGGTGTAAGAACCTGTCTACACCACTGACTTCTTCTACCATTACTACCACTAATACTACTAGTACTTACACTACTTGTTATTACACAAATATCAGTATTACAGTATTACAGTATTACTATTATTGTTGTTATTATTATTTGTATTGTAATTATTATTACAACTGTAATTTACTATAATTAGTATCATCATCATTATCATCATAATCATACAATTGAGAATGAATATCCTCACCTCCGAATCATGATACTCGAGATCACCTCCCTCTGTTCCTTTCTCCACATCAAGTAAGCGATAATTCGGAGCTTCGATCAGGAGATAAAGTGGATATCAAGAATAAAGATAACAACATGATAATATTATGAAATAAATATAATCGATCCATAAACAATGGTAATGAGGCTGCGATGAGACGCAATTAAAACAAAGATGAGAATAAATTATGGGGGTAGGGGTAAACCTAATTAATTCGTCAAGAACAATGCACGGCGATAACAAGCTACGATACATATGTATGAAAACAAAGATGACAATTAATACATGTATTCGTATCAATCTTATTTCGTCATTTACAACCTATACATAGATTACATTCATACAGGGGCGTCGATTTCTTCTCATGGTTGGGGGGGATGATCAGTCTTTGCGAGGGAGCGAAACGACCGAGGGGGGCAGGGCCGGAGGTTTGACCCAATGACGATGCGGAGCATCGTCCACGAGCCGCGAAGCGGCGAGGCGATTTTTTTGGCTATTTTGCTAAGGGGGGGGGGGGTTGACCCAATGACGATGCGGAGCATCGTCCACGAGCCGCGTGCGAATTTTTAAACCGTAGGATGGCAAGTGGAGATGAGCAATGAGCATGCGCAGTGATGTTGGGTACAGTTTTCAGACCTTAGTGAAAACTGTGCATGATACATTTACTAAATAAACCGCTACTCAACACTTATTATGGCAAAAGAAAAGAAGAACAGAGGATTCGAACCCATGTTATCAAGAAGTGTTGAACTGAAGTCCACAGCATGAACATTAGGCCATGTAACTTGCCGATGGTCAGAAGGGTCTCGTTGTAATTATAATCCTCAGATTCATCCAAACCCTAATCCAAGTAATGAATATTCATGCGTAGCCCTTGACCTACATCGCTGCTTATGAATAATTCATCAATCTCCAGTTGCCATCCTACGGTTTAAAAATTCGCGAGCCGCATAGCGGCGAGGCGATTTTTGGGGGGCCATTTTGCTAAGGGGGGGGGGGGGGTTGACCCAATGACAATACGGATACTGTGTGGGTCTGGACACAATGATGGCGTTTTTCTATGACATCACATTTTCACTTGGCAGCGCAAGGGGGGGGGGGGTTTAAATTCCCCCTAAACCCCCCCCTCCCCCGTAGATCCGCGCCTGGGGGGGGGGGGGGGGGGTGTTGAGGGGGTGTCCCCCCTCCCACGGTAGGAAGCTTTTGCATTTTGGGGCTAGAAATTGTGCAATCTGGAGCATACCTAAGGCATCAATTTCACGTTTTATAAACTTGTTTCTGAGTTACCGTGTTATAGATATAAACACAATTAATGCAATCAAGTTTGCAGAAAACCAAAGGGCGGATTATTATACATGTTCAAGGGAATGTGCCAGATAATGACCTAGAACCACTGCCTAGAACATGCCTAGAGCAGGAAACAAGGCCGCGTACATTGTTCCGGAAGTGGTGAACGCGCAATCAGATGTTTTTTTAAATTTTTTATACTTGGGCTCTCAACTTGTGGCATAGTGTGGTTGGAATGATTGGGGGCGGTGGCAGACACAATTATTAGGGGCACACGTTATGTAATTCTCCTTATATTTTTTGATATCCCCGTTTGTTTTTGTTTTAATATTATTATTAGGGGCACGTGCCGACAGCCCCCGGTCGCTACGCCACTGATTAGTCTGTAATGTTTAGGCATTCATGTATTATATTGATTAATCTCACTTCAGACAAAATATACAGGCACATATATCATAACACAAACAATAGTACCTAAATATAAAGAAAACGGTGTATATTAGTCCAATTTGGTAGCCTCTTCCACAATTACATGCGCCAGTATACTTAAACAATTTTTTTTTTACCCTCCCAAATATTGTGGGGGGGGGGGGGGGGATGATAATACAGGCCATCCCCCCACCTCAAATATTGGGGGGGGGGATATATCCCCCCATCCCCATCCCCCCATCCCCCCCCCCCCCCCCCCCCCGTGATTGACGCCCCTGGATAGATTACATTCATATAATTATGATAATGAGTCGAATCCGCCCTTCCGTGTTCATTCTTTCAACGATGTGCAGCTCGAACAAAACGTATACTTGCACACATAATATTACAGACGCGAAACATGTGACAATGAGGTACAAATTGAATTCAACATCAATCAAATATTATCTGTATAGTGACGATGCTTCCATTTTTGGCACACTCTACATGCTCTACAGTATACCAACGAGTGCCGTCAACTTGGCACGCATGACTATACATGCAAGAACCGATGCTCTTTACCAATTGCATAGAGCAATCGGTTCATTATTTAGTCATTTTTTGTAGAGAATGAACATGATCACCAGAATAAATGGACAGATCTACCAAATTATGCTAAATATTACTTTATTCTTACCCGCCATGGTGTGAACTTGCTGTCTCGTATAGCTGCTATTTCCGTATGCAGATGAGTACAATGCGCACTAAACCAAATATACTAAACCCAAGTACCTTCGCATTAGTGGGGCAGATAAGTGCTAAAACCCACAGAAATCGTGCAAATAGTCATACAAGCATGCAAATCGGCATATGTATTGACTTTGGTCCACTTTTATGGAAACAACATTGAGCCAAGCAAAATTCCAACATGGCGGCCATTTTCTAAGATGGCCGCCAAAAAGCTACTTTTTGTCATAAAAATATAAATAATTGGTCATTCGCGATGATTAATATTATAGTATGCAGCAAACCAAATATGCTAAATACATGTTTATCCTATGGAATAGGTACAGACAATCCAAAATGGCTGCCATTTTCTAAGATGGCCGCCATGGTTGGTCATTCCCATCATCAATGGTAAAAATAAACCAAATATGACACATATATTCCTACCATCCCAGCTAGCCACCTGACGTCGGGCCGATGTCGTAAGTTGGTTGCTGGATGTCGGCATATCGCCGTTGGCTCGAGGTTAAAATGTCCGCCAGCCCAACATCGTCACGACGTCATTTTTGTGATATATTGGCATAACGTCATTTTCCGACAATGGCCCAACATCATGTCATGAGATGATGTTGGGCCATTGTCGGAAAATGACGTTATGCCAATATATCACAAAAATGACGTCGTGACGATGTTGGGCTGGCGGACATTTTAACCTCGAGCCAACGGCGATATGCCGACATCCGGCAACCAACTTCCGACATCGGCCCGACGTCAGGTGGCTAGCTGGGATGTGGCGTATGTACTGACAAATCCAACATGGCGGCCATTTCAAGATGGCCACCAAAAACTACTTTTTGTAATAAAAATAGCAGTTGGTAATTTTCAATAGTCTAGGAGTCGATTCCAATTATATATGATAAGCAGAAAGATGTACTACATTAAGTACCCATCCAGTGGAGTAGCTCTTGCAATAATCCAACATGGCAGCCATTTACCAAGATGGCTGGCAGAAAGCTGAATTACCACTTAAAATTGGCCATTGCACACAATCCACATTTGCAATGCATATCTCTCTCTAGCCTCCATTGACCTCGAAAACTGGTACCAGTTACTTCAAACCAGCTAAGGGCATGGAAGTCGGGATGCCTCTTCTATTGGCACAATACATTTATTATGTATTTACATCCATTTCAGGATTGTTCCCGTGCCAGTAGAGGAACGCAATGAATCCCAAGGTTCGACAACGGCCCGTACAAAGTAGAACACTACCGATACATGTTTATTCATGCTAGTACTACATGATTAGCATGTATCCCAGTGGCGGACACAGGATTTTCCAGGGGGGGGGGGGGGGGCCCAATTTTTTTTGTTTATGGATGACCCCACGGCGCGAGGGAGCGAAGCGACTGAGGGGGGGGGGGGGGGGGGAGGGTGTGGGAGGGGGGTGTCCACGGTGTGGAGCTTTTGCAATTTTTATGATAAAATGGTGGGATTTGGTGCATACTTTGCTAGGTATTTTTGCATCCATCTTTGCCTTTTCTTTAGCATTCATCCGAATTAAAAGGAGAGAGAATAAAGGATATAAGAAAAAAAATAGTCTTTAATTATTTGAAGGTAATTTGCATAAATATGAATAATACGAGCGAGCGGAGCGAGCTTGAAAATTGTAGCAATTTCACATCAGAAATTGCCATTTGTTTCAATATTATTGTATAGGTATATTCCTGTTATGTGTTATGATATTGCGTTTTGAAGGGTAATATGGTATAAACACCCGAGGTTGTAGAATATTATATATATACGAATGCGAGCGGAGCGAGCTTGAAAATTTTAGCAATTTCACATCGGAAAATTGCCATTTGTTTCAATATTATTGTATGTGTATATTCGTTTATGACTTATGATATGGCGTTTTGAAGGGTAATATATAAACACCCGAGGTTGTAGAATATAGTATATATACGAATGCGAGCGGAGCGAGCTTTACAATTTTAGCAATTTCACATCGGAAAATTTCCATTTGTTTCAATATTATTGTATGGGTATATTCGTTTATGACTTATGATATGACGTTATTAAGGGTAATATACAGTATAAACACCCAAGGTTATGAAATGTTATATATTCGACTGCGAGCGGAGCGAGCTTGAAAATTTTAGCAATTTAACATCGGAAATTGCCATTTGTTTAAATATTATTGTATGGGTATATTCGTGTTATGTTATTGCGTTTTGAAGGGTTATATATAAATAACTGAGGTTGTCGAATATTATATATATACGAATGCGAGCGGAGCGTGCTTGAAAATTTTAGCAATTTCACATCGGAAAATTGCCATTTGTTTCAATATTATCGTATGGGTATATTCGTTTATGACTTATGATATGACGTAATGGGTAATATATAAACACCCGAGGTTATGAAATGTTATATATGCGACTGCGAGCGGAGCGAGCTTGAAAATTTTAGCAATTTAACATCGGAAATTGCCATTTGTTTAAATATTATTGTATGGGTTTATTCGTTTATGACTTATGATATGACGTTATTAAGGGTAATATATAAACACCCAAGGTTATGAAATATTATATATTCGACTGCGAGCGGAGCGAGCCTGAAAATGTATAATAGTCAAAGGTAGGGGTAGGGATGACCAGGGATTTATGGACAGTGTCTTTAGTAATATTTGTTTTATTTGTTTTATTTTTTTAATTCTTGTATTTATTTCATTTTTATTTTGTTTTAGCTGTCGGGGGGAGGGGGGGGCCTGGGCCCCCCTGTGTCCGCCACTGATGTATCCCACTCATCATAGGTACAGAATTGAGTCACATAATTTCGAATTGGTATTCTGTTGCTGATAGCAGTTTCTATACTTCCATAATGTAAATTGTGTTTCCTGACTGCAGCGCTACACAATAGTTTATTACTGCTGGTACTCACCACTTGTTATTAGTAATCTCAGTCGGTTCTCTGTACTAAGTGTCCCTTCGTACATCAAATGAAATATGTATCATCTAGTAATCTGCAGGGGACTTTTCTTGCTTGTATGACTTCAACTTTTACTTGAAGTTATTGAACATCTGTGCAAACAAATGATATGTGATGTGATATGTCTTCACAATACTTACCGTGGCAGCGACGTCCACGGCCAAAAGTCAAGGGTATGAAGCTTACCATCGAGCGACCACACCGACAATATCGACGAACGAGGACTCACCGGACTCCACATCCTGGTACCACAATTAAGACATCGACATGCTGAATGTGGCAATCAAAGGGCAAACGATTTCCTCCATCAACAAGCCACCAAACATCGTTTGTTGTATCCCTCCACCACTACCAAAACTACCAAAACATTGCGATTAGAGCAGGCACAGCTCACAATGGGCGCTACGATACCACTGGCACTGGAGATGATGGAACACTAGTTGAAATATGGGCCCTGAACAATACACTAAAACTAATCCACGACCCAAAACTTCCAAAGTCGATTGCTATGGAATAGATTATACAACTCAGATCATGTCTTCTGCACCTCACTACTTGCTCCCACCAGTCGCAAGGTTGTAGCTGAGCCAATTCCAAGATCCCAACACCAACCCATCGGCACTCAACTTGCAGTAATCACGCTGAACACGACCCCTTTCTGGCGCAGGTTCAACTTTGCCAAGGCAGACTGACATGCTTTCACCGAAAACCTTGATCTTGCTCTTACAAAACTCTCAGCAGACCCAACAAACCATGTTTCATTGGTAGACATCGTCAAGAAGGGGTCACGTAGACATATCCTGAGAGGCTGTCGCACAATATACATCCCAGGCATCGACAAAAAACCCAGTCAGCTTCTTTCAAGCTACATCACAGCCTATGTCACAAATCTCTTCTCAGAGGACAAATCACCCTTGGAGAAGAGCTCATCTCAAAGATACATGTATCTCAACGACAAGGTAGGCAGATTGGCAGATTCGCGAACTCAACAGCATGATCACAGCACGATGCCACATGATCACGATATCACAGCATATCAAGTAGCAAACTAGCTATTGAAGAACGGAAAGGCCCGCAAGACAAGTAATTCAAACAGACGCAAACTACCTGGAGTTGACCAAAACATGTCGTATTTCACAAGACCTATTTCTGCCGAAGAGCTACATAAAGTTTTCACTATTCTATAGGTCAACAAGGCAGCAGGCATCGACGACATTAGATCGGAGCAAATGAAACATATAGGCCCTGTATCACCATGATCACAAAAATGGCTGGGAGACACCTGCTTTCCAAAACAGTGGTTCCGAAGGCGCGTCGCTATCCCTTAGCCACAAAAGGACTCAAACGAAGCCAAAAACTGTCAACCGATCTCGCTCCTGTGCCAAACATACAAGCTGCTTGAACGTTCCGTTCTGAATACAATTGAGCCCACAGTGACAGCCAACCAAACTATGAGCAGACAGGCTTCCAACCAGGAAAATTCACCAAAGGACAACATATCAACCTGACCCAACACATCGAAGACGGTTTTCAGAACAATGTCATCACCTGTGCAGTACTTGTAGATATATCTGCTTCTTATGACACTCTCGATTACCAAAGGCTACTGGCAACGATTCGTGACATCACACATGTCACAGAAGACGTCGAACTCACCATATTTATCCAGAACATACAGAAGATGATGCAGAGCAGACGCTTCTTTGTCGAACTTGATGGACAGTAGAGCAGATGACAGAAACAGAACAGGGTCCTCTCAGGGTGGCTTCATAGTCAGGAGTGGCAACACTCTTCATCCAGTCAACTGAAAACACTGAAAACTTCATCTATGCAGATGATACATGCTTTATATCCAGAACATGCAGAAGATGATGCAGGGCAGACGCTTCTTTGTCGAACTTGATGGACAGTAGAGCAGATGACAGAAACAGAACAGGGTCTTCTCAGGGTGGCGTCATAGTGGCAACACTCTTCATCCTGTCAACTGAAAACACTGAAAACTTCATCTATGCAGATGACACATGCTTTACAGCCATGCATAGTACCTTTGAAGCTGTTGAACTCCATTTCAACTCAGCGCTCGCAAACATTTGGGAATACTACACAGCAAATTACCTGCGAGAAAACCAAAGATCCAGGGGTGTGTCTTCCACCTCAAGAACAGGGAGGCAAAAGGGAATTAAGCAAGTCAGACTTAGAGTTGAACGATGTGTAGCTCAACCACTGCGAGCTTTAGGGTACCTATGTGAAAACTCGATCGTGTCTTATCCTATAAGAAGCATATCAAGAATACGATAGGCATAGTAGCTATAATCTCGAAATTGCATCATCAGGAAGCTAGCCACATCACACTTTGGTGCTGACCCTCAGTCATAAACTGCAGGTATTGCCCTATTGTGAAGCACCTTGACACCGCACTCAACAACACATCAAGACGTAGCAGGCTGCCTGAAATCAATAGTTGACCTTGCTGGCATCGGATATCCAGACCAAAGACTAACTAACATATGTCTAATGAACGGTTGAAGCAAGCGACAGATGACAAACACAGACGTCTTGCATCCCGACACAGCTTCCTCGATTATTTCCCACCACCTGAGCAGAATACTCTACCGTCAGTCTGTAGCCCCTACTCATCAGCAAACTAAACCTGCAGTGGACAGAGTGGCAATGTCTGAACCGAATAAGGACAAGAATGGGGCGGTGTAAGGCCAACTTTACCAGATGGGGCTATGCCCATGAGTCTCTGCGACTGCGGACAGACCCAGACGATGGACCACATCTTGCAGTGTAATGGAGCGGATTGCACACAAAATACCTGGCCCTTGTAAATGCGATGGTAATCGCAGCAATTGAGTTCTGGAATAACTTAATTTTGGAACCTGTAGTATTTTTCAAGAAAACTGTAATCATGGTAATTTCGACTTCGGTGACCGAGGGGGCAAAGCATTATCCACTGAGCGCAAGAGCGCAGGCTTAGTTTCTTATTATAGGGGGCAGCTTATGGCAAAAGCAAATTAAAATTTTGTATGAGTTCCCTACATATTGTGGGAGAGGGGTATTTTCTCTTAGCTACACCTGCCGTTAGGTCTGGATGCAGGAAATATGGTTTCTTCATAACATAGACACTTCGAATCGACTCCATGATGATTTTAACTTTCCCAGCGACACCGATTTTATATTCTTATGACAAAAAGCTTTTTGATGGCCGCCATGTTGGATTTTACAGTACCTTTGTCACGGGATAGATCGGTATTTAGCATATTTTTTTTTGCATACTATAGATTATTGAAATCGACTCTAAAATTATTGAAAATGACCAACTATTTCTATTTTTATGACAACAAGTTTATTTTTGGTGGCCATCTTGGAAAATGGCTGCCATGTTGGATTTTACAGTACCTTTGTCACGTGATAGATCTGTATTTAGCATATCTGGTTTTTGCATACTATACATTTTTGAAATCGCCTCTGAAATCATTAAAGTATGGTGATCGTGCCTTCTCTTCAGTTGCTCCACGCCTCTGGAACTCCCTCCCTCTTGTGCTTCACAAAATTGACAAACTTGAAGGTTTCAAAGCAGGCCTAAAAACATTTATTTTCAAGCAATATGTGCAGTAAATTGAGTTTTTTTGGAGGAGCGGCGCCTTTGAATGTTTGAACAGATAAATGGCGCCATACAAGTGCTGTGGATCATCATCATCATCATAATGACCAACTATTTCTACTTTTTATGATTAGAAGTTGCTTTTTGGCGGCCATCTTGAAAAATGGCCGCCATGTTAGATTTTTGCGTGGCTCAATGTTGTTTCTTGAAAAATGATCTGTAGGCAATGTTCATGCCAATTTTGGTGCTTGTATGACTATTTGCACGATTTTTACACCTATCTGCTCCACTACATCGTAACGAAATTCTTCTTCTTCTTGGTCACTCATCCTTGAAGTCCCCAGAACCATTATGGTGATCGTGTATTCGCGCATGTTGCCCCTGTCCTTTTATTTGTAATAAGTTTAACAAGTGACGATGCATAATGTTCTCACTACTAAACTATCCCGAAGCATGTGAAAGCTTTACAATTTACCCAATGTGTATAATGACCATTCTTGAATTTTGAAGAGAGTATACACTGTTTAATGTTCTTTGTCTTTGTATTGTTTTGTAGCGCCTTGACTGAGTAAGTTTTTAGAGAAGTGCGCTTTATAATGATTGTATATACCATCATGGAAATGAAGCCATGTATATATGTGATGAGACAAGATAGCTATGAAAGCGGAAGGGGAATAAGAGATCCAAAATGGATCAGCAACAGTCTCGAAATGATAAATCCCTCCCACTACCACGTACGTAGTCATGGGCGTAGATACCTACGTAATACCTATTCATCAGGGGGGGGGGGGGATGAATGAATATATCAACCCCCCCCCCCCTGATGAATAGGTATCAATGACAGATCTACGCCCATTGAAGGTGGGTTCCCACTGCCGATCCGATCAACTCGATCAAGCTCGATCGCCCAATCGGCACATTTTTACCCCCGACCAATCTCGACCAAATGCTTGATCGTCCTTAGACACGATCTCTTCCCGACCCGCTATTCGATCGTTTACGACCCACATCCGACCATTCACGACTTCTGCACGACGTATACTTGACAACAACTCCGATCTCTACTCGATCATTCCGATGCATATACGATCCCTATACGAAATGTACTAGACCCATCTAGACCAACTGGACGTCAACACGATCTCTACACGAACTCGACTCGGGCAGGTCGACCTGCTCGTACAGGAGTCGACGATGAGTCGTGAATTCGTTGTGTTTGCAGAAGTCATTACCGACAGCCGATATTACAGTATTCGCTTTTGATCAGTATTTGAATCATCGAAGATCAAGGATCAATAATGACTTAGACTAAGATTAATAATAATATTACGATTAAGACCCAAGACAAACGTAACACAATTTCCCTAAAAGCAGCACCCCAGAGCCATCCCGCTGAGGGTTCCCTATCACGACCGCCCCCTGCCGGAGCTATCATGGAACAAGTCCTTGCACATCTGTGCAAACAAATAAACTGCGATGTGCTATGTCGTCAAGATACTATACCCAGCTATACTATACACAAAAACATTTTAAAAACATTCCGTAAGGTCCCAAAGTTGTTAACTTCAAATGTTTTCTAACGAACAGTATACAAATATTTAAGTAACATTATAATTTTTTAGTGAATGTTTAATAATAATAATACAACATTAATAAAATGTTATTTTTAACATATTTACAATATATTAAAACAGAAATATATTTTCAGATAAATAATGTTGTGAGGATGTTTTATAAAAAACAAATGCCACTCTATTTTAAATGTTAAGACAACATTTTCCAGGAAACAAAATATGACAAACATTTGTTAAATGTTGATTTTTCCTTTAAGAAAAAACATTAACTTCTAATGTTGATAATAAAATGTGTAATCATGCAAAAACAAAATATTATAATAGTATATAATTAAGATGTCTTGAAAACATCAACCTGATGTTTTGATAACAAAATCTAAGATTTGTTTACAATATTTAAAAAATGTTTCAACAACATAAGGACTGAATTTTTTCGATTTGTATTTTATTCATTGTTAAACACATGTTCAATGAAATGTAAATATCACAAACATTTTAAAATGGTATTTTCTTTCCTTAAAAAACATTTACTTCTAAGTCTATAACTGAATGTTTTTAAAAATGCAAGAGCGAAACATTCTTAAAAAATCTTTTTAATGTCCTTAACACATAAACTTGATGTTTATAATAAACATAATTTAAGTTTTTGCTACAATATTCCAAAAACGTTTCTTACAACATTACGATTAAAATGTTTTAGATTCACATTTTATGGCGTTTTAAAAGATGAGTTTACAAAATGTTTCATTTTATCACAAATTTAACATAAAAAATAGTTATATATACTGAAAAAGAAAATGTTATGAATCATGCTGTGTAATAATCGCATGACATCCTGCATTAATGTTTAAAAGACATTTTCTAGAAAAAAGAAAATGTTATGAATCATGCTGTGTAATAATCGCATGACATCCTGCATTAATGTTTAAAAGACATTTTCTAGAAAATGTAAGTATGACAAACATTTTTTAAATGTTGATTTTTTTTTCTTAGATAAAACATTTACTACTAAAGTCATACCTTGATGTTTTTAAAATGCAAGAGCGGGACATTTTATAAACGTATATTCAAAATGTCCTTAAAAGGTAAAGACCAGTTTTGGAAACGCCCCCCCCCCCCCCTCTCAAAAAATGAAATGAAAGCTCTTATTACCAATAATGTGAAAGAATATAATTATACTAATATAGGATTATCCAGGCATAATATAGCAATGTAGGCATAGATATTATATCGCCCATACGCCATGTACGCTACGTGTATTACGAAACACTGATTTCTTCCGATATTTCTGTATTTAACGATGCTTAGGTTCAGATTTTTACCACAAAAGCCCTATTTCAATACATATTCAACAATAACGATCAATATAAATTAGATGTATTCGGCTACTTTCCCGAAACTGGACTTGGGCTTTAAAGCAGAAACTTGATGTTATATTGACATAATCAAAGATTATGCTAAAATATTCCAATAACGTTTAAACAACATTACGATCATGTTTTAGATTCAAATTTATGACGTTTAAACGATGATTTTACAAAATGTTTCATTTTATCACAAATTTAAAGGGGTAGTTTAGTTTTGGTAGAGAGGGCGCTGCACATAAAAAATGTTTTGTGAGGTAATGAAAAACTGAGTGTCGAATTTGGGAGAACATGCAATTATAATGGCAGAATGAGCTTTATTTGGTCAAAATCGACCCAGAAACGGCTAAAATATCAATAAATATATCTGATCTTATAAATATTTGGGGCCCAAATAATTAGATGATATGTAGAAAAAAATGCTTGCACTTTTTTTAAAAATGTCAAAAGCGTTTTGTTTTTTTAAGTTGTTGATGATCTCGCTATTTAATAATTATATTAATACAACATCACATACATAATTTTGTATGAAAAATGGTTGAAACCAATGCCTTTTTAAAAAGCACCCTCTTGTGTTTTAATTGCTCTTTTTGAATGATAACAGGCTTTTTACCTAGTCGCTTGTAATGTTGTATACCTTTCGAGCATGGTGGAGGTTTTGGCTATTAAAGTTCATCCCTACCAAAACTAAACTACCCCTTTAACATTAAAAAAATCTCTTTATACTAAAATAGAAAAGGTCATGATTCATGATGTATAATACTCGCATGATATTCTGCATCAATATTTAAAAGACAATTTCTAGAAAAAGTAAGGTGAGAAAATTTTTTTAAATGTTGATTTATTTCTTAAATAAAAACATTTACTACTAATGTCAATAAATTAATGTTTTTAAATGCTAGAGCGAAACATTTTATAAAAGTCTCTTTAAAATGTCCTTAATACATGAACTTGATGTTATAATGACATACTAACAGATTTAGCTACAATATTCCAATAACGTTTAAACAACATTACGATTGAAATGTTTTAGATTCTAATTTATGACGTTTAAAAGATGATTTTACAAAATGTGTCATTTGATCACAAATTCATCATCATCATAATTATCATCATCGTCATCATCATCATCATCATCATCATCATCATCATCATCATCATCGTCACCATCATCTCACTCAATGTCAGCAGTAGTGCACACTCTACATTTAGCTCTTCGTGCTCGGGATGTGATCGAGTGCGCTCGAGTAGCAGTCAAAAAATGAGAGTAGCGGTTTAAGGAAGTCGCGTAGCGCTCGTGTAGCGGTCGAGTTGTTAATAAAAACAGATCGAACCATGATCGAGTTGATCGGGAACCAATCGTGTCGTAGTCGAGTATAGATCGAGATGATCGGTGGAAAAAATCCATCCAGACCAAACTAGATCTCTATACGATCGTTTCCCGACCAGCTAGACCTCCACTCGATCAATACACGATCGCTGTTCGATCGCTTGCCTTCTCGACCCCTACACGAATATTTTTGACTGTCAAAAATATTCGTGTAGGGAGCGAGACCATGCCGATCAAGGTAGATCGACCCCGATCGCCCTTGCCGAGCAAGCCCGAACAGGCAAAAATATGCCAAAATAGCCTGATCGGGCTTGATCGAGTTGATCTGATCGGCAGTGGGAACCCAGCTTTACGTAGACATGTTGTAGAGAACTGTGGCCATATTCATAAAAGCCCGATAGCCTATCTGTCAGCTAGGCCTTATCTCCTTGCCAAAATGCCATTTTGGACGATAACTAGCGGGGAACTCACACAACTCGCTTGGGTGATCACCTTTGTTTTCACAAACCAGTGCACAACACACACGTGCATAGATATGTCTTTAGTAATGTGTGTAGATTTTGCACGCTGTCTATGCCCTTACCATATCGACCAATCAACGAGCGTCTAAGCCCTGTAATACAATAGCCATTTAAAATCTTCGTAGCGGGTTGCTAAATCGTAATTCAAGAAGCACTGCTAACCATACCGATAACAAGCTAACAACTCGGATGATCTAATTTTTTCATCGTGGCTGTCATGGTAACATTCCATCTGTTGCAAGGTTGTTTGACATCGCATAAAAGCGCAATTTACTCGAACGTGTGAATGAACGAATTGTTCCTTATTGTTCCAATCATAAAAGCGTCTTATGTGTTCTACAACGTGATGCAGTAAGGGGGGGGGGGGGGGGGGGTGGGTAGTAGAACATACTTGTCTTATCTGGGGTAAACGGGGGGGGGGGGGGGGGTGGTAACTTGTGTCCAAAACAAAAAGCTTGGTATAATTCCTAAATGTAAGGGTGTTACTGTAGATATGAGCGTGAGTAGGAATTATGTTTTTTTTTTTCGGGGCGGGGGGGGGGGGGGGGGGGGGGAATCACGTGTAAGCACATGTTTTCATACCCACCCCAATGAAGTAAAACCAAATACATCTCCCTCCGCATTACGATCAAGCTCCGCCACGCTTATAATATGATAGCATGACAAGGGAAACTATTCAATTGCAGTGAAAACAGAAACGAAATTGCATTAAATAGTATTATATATAGATAGATTCATCAAAACAGAATTGAAATCACATAAAATCAATCCGAACTGTGAAAGTAAGCTAATATGTCACAAAAAAGGACAAATAAAGGGAAATTACTCTCCAGATAAAAACATGTAATTTAAGCTGATAAAAGATGTTATTGCTGAAGTACAAGGATGCTAGGGCAAACACGGAAACGTATGTTACTTGGGGAACTATTTTGAACTAACATCACGCTATCATAAAAAAATCTCTAATATCCCTTATTCGAATATTCCCCTTGCCATGTTCACGATCGCGCCACACGCAGAAAAACCGGGCAGATTGTTACTTGCTAGCAATTTAGAGGTACATCAGAGTACCTTTAAATGTTTGGTCCAGTGTCGCTAAAATTTGTCCTATCTGGCTTTGGTGAATAAGAAAAAATTAGCTGGGTGTTAGGTCGTCATTCAACTTCACGCCTTTGTTGTAAGTCCAACAAAGCTCTATTCAGAACGTCCCGCATAAATAGATTTCAATGCCTTTAGTCGGCACCGCTGATCTATTGTTGTAATTGTTCGCATTTCGACTAACAATGTCGTGGAATACCAAATGCTTGTGGAATTTAGACAGATGGGTTGTCATGCTAGGCCAGGCCTTGACTACGATAGCGAATTTAGCCTATCGGCCTTTTGTGAATACCAGTTAAGCCTAGCGGACATCGAAATCGTAATTTGATCAACCAACTAGCTTATCGGGTTTTATGAATATGGCCACTGTTGTCTTTGACCTAGTCGAAAATAACTCTCGCATTGTCCAGTCCTGTTGTTGTTCCTATTTTGTGGTTGGCGTGTGTCCAAGTATGGGCATACACGAACATTTCCGCAGGGGAGGGATGGGGCTGAGGTCTTTTGCCCTAACATAGAACCATCATTTTAACCTGTCAAACATTTTTTTTTTTTTTTTAAGAAAAAAAATGTCCCCGCCAATAGGCTGCCCTAAAATAGATACGTTTTTGCCTGAACAAAAAAATTTAGGCTGCCCTAAAAGGGATACGTTTTTGCCTAAATAAGGACATATTTGTGCCCGAATATGACATAATTTTGCAAGACTGACATAATTTTGCAAGACTGACATGATTTTGCCCGAATAGGATATGTATTTGCCCGAAAATGACATAGTTTTGCCCGAATTTGATGCGCCTTTTGCCCGAATATGACTATTTTTAATCTCACAGCCCCTAGACCCCCGCATCGTACGCATATATAATGCTTCCAAGTTCAATACAGTTCACGATAACAGGCAAATATCACTCGAATAAACATGTTGTTGGAATCATTCGGCATATATTTGTATCCCCCTTTCAAATCACGTTGACGAGCCCACGCACATAATGGCTTTATTCTGCGTGGACTCGTCAACTTGATTTGATAGGGGATACACATTATAATTACGCCGAATGTTTTCGAATCACATCATATATCTCTCGCATTTGTTTCTCCGCCCTTATGCTCCTCATCTCTCCTGCGGCATTCACCAAACTTTCATTTCACCCTTTCACCAAAATTCATAGTTATTTGCATATTCCAATGTTGCCTCAGTTTTCAACTCATCAGGAACCCCCCTTACTAAGTAACTGACATTAAAAGTAAATCCGAATGCACCATTATACCCCCATGCAGGCACACCGATTACATTCATATTCGGTCTTTCATCCATAATCAACAAAGGTACGAATAACTCCAATCTTTGTTCACAAGGGAAAAACCCTTCCATTGAACTATACAAACTATTATAATTTGACAAACGGCATAATTGTCAGCAAAGTTTTGTGATAGATTGGGATATTATATGCAGTATATCGGCTCGACATGCAACCCACGTATGACCAGGAATGAACTACTGCAATATTTTTCTTACCATCCACGTAATCACATATCATATGTAGACGGTGTCATTATAAAGCTTTTTAGTTCCGTTTTTGTTGTCATAAACGAAATAACACTGAGGAAATAGAGCTGAACATTTGAAGAAAAAAAACACCGACACGACCAAGGTGGGGTTTGAAAGCTCCGCTGATAGAGCGGCATGTAATTTACAACAATTTTGTCTACAAATCAATTGGCGCAATATTGTATTAGATTTATACCAAATTCGTCCATTGGGCAATTCCAGCGTGACAGACGGGACATCCACTCATAACTTTATAACAGTTTTCATTGATTTGTAGGCAAATGGTTTAACATTTACAGGAGTTTTGATGCTCATGATATTTAATTGTAGTCATACTTTCAATATATATGAGTTTTATTTTGTGTGACCTCAGACATAGTTGTTAGTGAGTCATTAAAGTCAGCGTGACAGACGGGACACACTTTTACCAAGCTTTTTTCGCGACCACACTTCATTTAAAATCCCTGCTCACTGGATGATCTTACAAGGTTGCTCATGTTTGTAGGTTGTTACTTGCTTAAGGCCAGTTGTATGCCACTACTAAGGAAAATCCTTATGTTTGTCTTAGATATGAAAAAAGCAAAATATGAGCGTGACAGACGGGACATGAAAAACGTGACAGACGGGACATGTACAATTCCTATGGGAGAATTGGAAAATCAGTAAAATGTACAATTTTAGTCATTTTGGGACTTTTTCTGAAATAAATTGCACCCTTATTGACAACAGTAGTAGCTTAAAGATAGAAGGAGTATTAATTGTTTATATTTAAATTGATTAAGGTAGGTACTACGAGTAGTAGTAGTAGTAGTAGTAGTAGTAGTAGTAGTAGTAGTAGTAGTAGTACTAATCTTTGCAAATACGTAGTTATTTCGCGGCTGTCCGACTGCTACGGAATTATGCCGTTGCCAGATCGACCCTGGTCGTGGCCACTTTAATTGACGCTACTTGTTGATGCCGTCGATGTTTTTTTTTTATTCGTGTTTGATGGCAAATTAGTAAAAATTTACATTTTCTTGCATATCTTCTTGGCAACTTGCCTTTATAAGAAGGTTGGTCAATTCGTATAAAGTATACAAAACGAAGCACGCCATCTATGGTCAATTCGTATAAAGTATACAAAACGAAGCACGCCATCTATGGTCAATTCGTATAAAGTATACAAAACGAAGCACGCCATCTATGGACGTAACGTGCGAATGAATGCATCTATAGAACTACCATCGATATAAAAATATATCGATGAGAACTACCGATTTTAGGGTGTCCAAACCGACGCTCATAAAACCCTGCTCGCTGATCGTTTTCATGCTTTGTCTATTTTGGATGGCGGGGATATGGGCTATGTTTGCAACAAATGGTCTTCTTACTATTTCTTAGTAGTCAAGTATAGGTTGTTTAGCATGTAACCTACCAAATAAGCCCTAGTTGGCAACTTACAATTTCACGTAGCCCTCATCACCCCACCTAACGAAAACAGCTCAAATTTAAAGCTAAAATGGGTGTTATGAACATTATGTCACAAGTTAACTATAATATAAAATTAACTTGGACTTAATTTCAGAGTCCAAAGAGTGACGTTCGATGATGTATGCATTTTTTTTGTCGCATGCTAAAGAAAAAATATCCAGGCGTGGACCATCACAGCTATACAATAAACTATATGACAATCATGATATAGTTATGCAAACACTAGGCAGTGAAGACACCGCACATAATATGATTACATTGACACACTTTAGTTGGGGGGGGGGGGGGGGGGGGGGTTGTACCTCCTTTTAAAAAAGGAACACGTACTTTCCTCCTTCCCAGAGTCCCATATTGGTAAATAAGGATAAAGAAGAAATCATTAAACAATCATTCAAACTTAGATCTCGGTGCAAGCAGCTCCGCTATAGTAAAAAAATGTTACCCCCTCTTAGACCCCCCCCCCCCCCCCCCTAACCCCGCTTTTAAACTGACCCAAAATGCTCCACTGCATGATTGTGACGTCACGATCAAGCTGTTAGACTGAAAGGGCGTGGGAAACGATTTTGCACTTGTCCATTGTGTTGGAATAAAAGGGAGACTTTGATTTTCATAACCATTACGCTCGAGTTAACATGCCCAGCAAGATACCAAACAGAAGAAAGGCAAACAAAGCTATTTTGCCTTGTCCCTTCCGATAAAAGAAGGAAAGGGAGACATTTTTGCTATTTTAAATGTTTACTTTTTAAGCATATAATTATTTGAAATGTCAGTATCCGTCCTCTTATCCCCTTTAGGTATAGAGATGGAACATCTAGACAGTTGTGAGAGAAATATATATCAACTTTTAATGTTTCACTAACCAATACAATCATTATCCTCAACCTAAGCTTAAACTTAATCCTAAACCTAAACGTACTCCCAAACCTAGACCTAAAACTAAACATAATGTTAACTTTCACTAATTTCGATAAAATAGCTACGCACACTTTCCTTTATAGATCAATTATCACCGGAGATAGTGTCTTGTCACTAACTCACCAATATGACTATCGAAAGAGAAGTAGTTCGATAAGAATTAGCATATAGAGGGTAAATAGAAAAGAGCCGAGTACTAAATAAGCGGAGGAAAAAGACTATATAATTTGTGAGAGGGGACAACTTGAATAGAATTAGATATATTTGCTGTTCTAATACTGCTTTAGTACTTTAAATTCTTCGAATTTTTAGTACCCGGTCATCAAACATAACTCTTTGAGATAAACAGGTAAACTCGGTCCGTCCATGAAAGTCCAAAACATCAACACAAGTTAAAACCCTTTCTTTCTCCATAATGTATTCACACAGCGTGTACTACACGAGTCCCAACATCGGAGAACAATACATTATTGTGGCTCGTTCGGGAGCGAGGAATTCAGATCGATTTGTCGAACACTTCAAATTGTTAAAGGGAGAAAATGAGCGCGGAGAATAGGGAATGTCTGACAACAATGCAGACATAACATGGATTTGCGTGCATGGGACAATGGGATGAATTCATTGAAACCTCCCGATCTTATAAGCGGCCCTTCACTTATTATTTACCTTCTTTGGCGCGCCCACTTTTATTTGTGATTGTCTGTGTAAGTTGGGAGTTGATAGCCCTCATAACTATAGCAAAAGGTCACGAAGGGTTACATATTATGTAATGTACTCTGATAATTTCCATACATTTTCATCATAATTATAACAATATTGGTGTGAATGACATTATGGAATACATAATGCGCATTGACATCGGGGAACGTCAAAATTAAAGTATATAGTTATTATTTATTTTTTTTTTGTTTCTTAACTATTGCGTTTACAGAAAATACAATACAAACAAATTAAACTATAATATATAACTCATATACATGAACACACTCAGCTCCGTGATAAATGTAAGATATAAACAGTCATGTATATGTGCGCCTGTTTCCCTGTGCGTGCGTGTATGCTTGTGTGTACTTGTCTACATTTGAAAGTACGTGTGCAGATGCGCATGGGGAGCACCACATTAAACTGTTCCCTACTAGATTTTAAAGGGGTAGTACAGTTTTGGTAAGGCTGAACTTTAGTAACCAAAACCTGCACTCATCAAGGCGTCGATTTCTTCTCATGGTTGGGGGGGATGATCAGGGGGTTTGACCCAATGACGATGCGGAGCATCGTCCACGAGCCGCGTAGCGGCGAGGCGATTTTTTTTGGGGGCTATTTTGCTAAGGGGGGGGGTTTGACCCAATGACGATGCGGAGCATGTGGGGGGGGGGGGGGTGTCCCCTCTCCCACGGTAGGAAGCTTTTGCATTTTGGGGCTTGAAATTGTGCAATCTGGAGCATACCTAAGGCATCAATTTCACGTTTTATAAACTTGTTTCTGAGTTACCGTGTTATATATAAACACAATTAATGAAATCAAGTTTGCAGAAAACCAAAGGGCCGATCGCACTTCTTTTGCTTATGGAGGAATGAGTAAGGACTTTCTAACATAAGACATACGACAGTAGCCTCTTCCACAATTACATGCGCCAGTATACTCTTTTTTCTTTTTTTTTACCCTCCAAAATATTGGGGGGGATGATAATACAGGCCATCCCCCCCACCTCAAATATTGGGGGGGGGGGGGATATATCCCCCCCATCCCCCCCGTGATCGACGCCCCTGCTGCACTGTATATTACAAACTAATATGTTTAACCCCACCATGCTCGAAAGGTATACAAAATTACAAACGACTAAGTAAAAAGCCTGTTATCATTCAAAAAGCGCCATTAAAACACGAGCGGGCGCTCTCTAATAAGGCATTGGTTTCAACCATTTTTCATACACAATTATGCATGTGATTTTTTGTTGAAATAATGATTTAATAGAGAGATCATCAACAACTATTTAAAAACCGCTTTTGAAAATTTTTGAAAAAGTGTAAGCTTTTTTTAAATTTTTTCAAAAAATCATCGTATTTATTTGGGGCCCAAATAAATTCGATCGGATATATTTATTGATATTTCAGCCATTTCTAAACCGATTTTGACCAAATAAAGTTTATTCTGCCATTAAAATTGCATGTTCTTTCAAATTCGACACTCAGTTTTCATTACCTCACGAAAAAATTGTGTTGTGCAGCGCCCTCTCTACCAAAACTGAACTACCCCTTTAAAATCGCCATACAGTTAATACAAGGCCCACCAGGTTCCTGTAAGCAATGGGTTAAGTAGCTTATTAGCCGGAGTTAACGCACTGGGAGGCACGGATTACCATAAAGCGGGTAATCCGTACATAAAAATATGTTTTTAAAGTATTATTTCTCGGGCCCCACCCCAATATCTACACCACTGGGCACATCGGCTAAAATACACTCGTCGAGCGCTATACTAAATAGTATGCACTGATCTGATTAGGGGTTCTATAATTATGGTTTATATCAGACATTTTATTTGTCAAATGAAAATAGATTAGGTAAAAGGGACTGTTGCTTGTAAAAATGTTTCTGTTCAGTTACCGGGTATATATTTACATTAAATAGTGGTATGCATAATGCAAATGCCGTGTTAGAAAAACGAAGACATACAACTGAGTGACGTTTGTGCAGCGACGTTGCTCAGCTTATTTGGGGGCATTAAAGGGATTTTCAAGGTACTGAATTCCTCGAACAACCCTCGTTTGACATGTTTGAGCAGCTAAAAGAGGATTTATCAATTCAGCGTTTAGCTTAAAAAGCGGTAACTTTTCCGACTTCAGCATGCGAGATTTGGTATAAGACTCTTTGGTATGCATTTCATCCTCATACCTACTGTTTCCCCTTTTCATCAAGTACATAGCGCACTTTGATAATTATATGACTATATGACTATACATCATATACCACGGCCCCTAATTAGTATACTTTATATGTAATATGAATTTATCATCTAATACGCTAGCTCACTTCTCCTCTATTACCGTGTTTGTGCCCAGTTTTGAAATGTTCGTTACACTGTATGTGTATTGTGTTGTTTTCGTGTTAGTTACTGTGTCTTTTTTGGTGTGCTTTGATTCATGTGTGAGTGTTTTATGTACAGTAGGCCTATGTGTTGATATCAATTTACGTGAACGTGTGGGTTTTTTGTGCATGACATTGTTTGTGTGTTTTGTAGAGTATTTATATCCTCCAATCAACCCACCACCACCTGTCCACTACCCCCTACACCAACAACAACACTAACACCATCATCACCGCCACCCCACCACTACCAACCCCACCAAACAACTACAACCACCACCATTACCACCACTATCACGACCACCACCGACAACAACACCACTACCACCATCACCACCACCCCAAAAACACTACCACCACCACTCCTCGACTAACACCACCGCCACGACCAACAATAAACCACCACCATTAACCCACCACCACTCCTCCAACTACCACCACCACGGCCACCAACCCACCAACAATACGCCACAACCAGATCCACCACTACCACCACCACAACATGATCACCACCACTACCACAAATAACAGTCCACCACCTTCAACAACAACATCGCCACCACCATCACCACCGAACACCACCCTTCACTGCCGCCGCATCCCCCTTTACCACCCCGTACGTCACCGATTAATACCAACGACATCACCATAATCACCTCCATCACCATCACTACCACCACCACCACCACTTCCACCATCACCATCACCACCACCACAACCACTAGTCACTACCACCACATCCACCACCACCATCACCACCACCACTACTAACCGACTGGCACTCCGTGAAAGAAAAATGGGGATTCCCCGGCCTAGGCCCTGTACGGGCCCTGTACTGCCGTCATTTTGGAAGCCTTTATTTTGATGTCGTCTACTTTTATGTTGCTGTCTTTCATCGTTGTCGTAAGTTTATTGCTTTATTTGTTGCTTTCTGCAAGTAAATATGAGTGCGATGAGAATGTGCTATGTTTGAAACGCATATCCGAAATTAGTATGAACAGCTGAAAGGAAGTTAAAAGCGAGCAAAGTTACTCTGGAAAATATACGATTTTAATTTGTTGTGCGACTGTGCACTGTGAAATGATAGATGTGGAGCCTATGTTGCAAATTCCGCGCTTTTCCTGCGGAATTGGGCTTGTTTTTACCACGAGCCGCGGAGAAAATGTTGTGGTCGCGGGTAACTCAAGTGAACGCTAGCGCGGAGCGCGCTCCGCGCTAGCGTTCACTTGAGTTAGGTCGCGGGTTGCCTTATATTGTGCTAGTTTTATAGGTGTTCCGCGTTTTGTTTGTTCATAAGATAGATAGATAGATAGATATATCGGTTCTTAATTGAACACATGAAATAAACAAGACTGTAGTCCGAGGACTAAAGTGCCTTGCGTACAACACAAATATATAAACATACATGCTTAATTATTATTACAACGCAATACAAGTACTTAACATCAAAATACAACAAAATAATATAATGTATTTGGCAAGAATAGCACGAACATGGTAGCCTAAAAAATTGATTATTATAATATGCATTTCCTCATTTAAAGGTGCACCTGTAAAGTGTCAAATATTGCCCAAAATGACATTTGAGACTTCAATCCTGTACCAAAATCATTGTAAGATATGTCCGAATGATGTGTGAACGTTTCATTAAAAGAGAACACTGCTTTCCTGGTTAAAAAAGCGAAAATATGCGTCGGCTTTTACAACGAATTACTGTATGACGTCTATGAGGTTTATGTCTCATGACCGTTAATTAACGCTCTTGATGATAGATATCGTCATACTAAAGGGGCATTTGAACAAATCCAACCTTATTTTATTCTTCTCTTACCATAAGCTAAACAACATGGTAGGAGAGAAACGAGGAAGCTACAAGTAATTTTCGTGGAGTTAGACACTTTACAGGCATCCCTTTAATTTTAATTTTAATCTTAACAATAATAAAGAACCAATTTACTAATTCCTCATCGACTTATTTATAAATATTTAATAATTCAATATCAAATCAAGCAAAGTGTAAATTAATACAGTACATGTTTATCTTTAAAAATTACAAAAATTAGCAGCACAAAAGTGCGGTCAGAGCATTAAAACACATACAGATATCCAAAAGACTTTGAAAATACAAGATCCCAGTTACTCATTAACTCTGTATCGCCTTACCATTAAATTAAATACATAAATCTAATGTAGGACAAAAGATTACTAAAATCTTGTAAGACGAGTAAAAGGAGTCATACTCATAAGGCATAATATGCCAGACCAATCTAAGAGAAAACGTTAATTTAAGTTAACTATATGGTGGCATACAAAGATATTATTATTATTATAGTATGACGCCATGGTGGCATAGAAAAAATTATCATTATAGAATGACGCCAAGGTGGCATGACAATTATTTTATTAAAGGATATCAAATCCCACTATTTATTTTATATTATATTCCTAACACAAATTAAGTTTATCATACTCAATAACAAGTAGATCCAACAATCAAATGTGATATCAAAAAAGGAAACAATGTATCTTCAATTAAAATTGAGTAATTGAACAAGTCTTAATGTATGTTATATTCCTAACACAAATTAAATGTATCGCATTCCATAACAAATACAAAGTACATTAATACAAAATAATGTACATAAACGAATGGGCACGCGCGGAAACGGACGCGTATTTTGTATTTCTTTTTTTTCCACAAATGTTCCCCTTATTTTGTTTTATTGTTTTCTCCAAATTATTCGGGCACAGAACCCCCCGTGCCCCCGTAGCTACACCATTTGCTGTTGGTTCTTTGTAAAAGAGGCCCACACTGTCGGCCCGTGTAAGACAGAACAGTAAATGTAAAAGAGGCCCTGACAATACATTTATCAGTCTAATAGATGACTAGATGTAGATGACTCTTCTCCGAGCTAATTGGCCCGAATTCTCATCAGTGGCTCAACTTGAGCCCGGTCTAAAAGGACAAAGACTACCGGTTACCAGTTAAACCATTTTGCACCCGCAGACCTTTTGTTTTGTTGCTATTGGTCCCCGGAAATAATTATTCTAATTGTTTCATTTCATTACCCAGTCAATCCCTTGAGTTCTGATTATAGGCATCATGACAATGGACCCTTTCAAATTCAGTCATAGTTAGTGCTGTAACCGATCATCGGATCGGCATGCCGATCACGATCCGATCATACATGATCGGACCGTTTTTGCCGATTTCCGATCATGCAGAAAAAATCGGAAGATCGGATCGGCAAAAAAAAAAAAAAAAAAAAAAAAAAAACTGTTTTTTTTTCTTTGGAAAATGATCCCCAAAAACATATTTTGGGAATATAAATGAATACCAAAGCAACATATATCCATATTAATAAGCTCAAGGTAATCTTGTATGGGTATGCTTTCATTTAAAACTGATTACCTCTCCTTTTACAAAATTATTCGCGCCGATTTTGAGCTTAGTCCCATGTGTTTCTGAAAGGTTACGCCAAATTAATCACATGGGACTAAGCTCAATTTTTTTTTATAGCCGATCATCCGATCCCAATCATCGATCCGATTTCGAAGATCGATAAAATTTTGCCGATCCGATCAAACGATCCGATCATCAAGGTCAGTTACAGCAATAGTCATAGTATAGTCAGTCATCAGCCAAATTGCGTCCTGGATCATCCTGGACATTGTATTGCTGGTGACCGGTTATACTATGACTGAATTTCAAAGGGCCCATTGTCCTGATGCATATAATCAGAACTGAAGAGATTGACTGGATAATTAAAGGAAACCATAATAATATCTCCGGGTACCAATAGCAACGAAACAAAAGGTCTGCGGGTGCAAAGTGGTTTAACTGGTTACCAGTAGTCATTGACTTTTTTTTAGGCCGGGCTCAAGTTAAGCCACTGATGAGAATTCGGGCCAATGAGTCTTTTTTCCCCTTCTTTTTCACAGCTAATGGTGGTGCCTTTGATGCTTGATTTACATCCCATCTGATAATCTATTGGTGTACGAATTGCAAGCAATATCAGCTAAAAGGTAAACAATAAACTGAATATAATAGAGAGTTTTAGAGACCATGAAATAAAAAATAAAAAACTTAATATCATCAACAGGCAACAATAAAGACTGCTTTCCTTTGATTCAGCACTTTTATTTCTGCATTTTACCATTCTCCATTTGTAATATAACACTGAAAGATATCAATCAACACATTTCAACAATGATATAACACTGAAAGATATCAATCAACACATTTCAACAATGATATAACACTGAAAGATATCAATCAACACATTTCAACAATGATATAACACTGAAAGATATCAATCAACACATTTCAACAATGATATAACAAAAAACATAAGTAATATAACATAAATAACTACAATTTGGTACCTATAGAATATGCAGCATTATTTTCTTATGAACATGATGAATGGAGCTGATTTATAGTGACAATTTTTAAAAATCAGCATTATTTATTCATGTAACAACATTATTATTGATTCAAACAATTCATATATGTGTGTTTTTAAACAGAAGATGGCGTGCAATTTTCAGGGGAGCAAATGCGAAGGGACATGGCAGGCGTGTGAGGGAGCTCCACAAGTATACGAGGTGAAGGTGACTGAAGTGCAGTATCTCTGCGGCCCTTGCGCAGCGGAGAAAAGTCATCTCATCGTGTCAGAGAAGGTAGGTCAGCCTAAATGGGTCTGCGAGAAACACATGAAAGATGTGGAGTTCTTCTGCGAAACACACGACCAAGAAGCTTGCATCTCGTGTGCCACCGTGAGCCACCCGAAGTCATCATGCGAGCTGCGAGATTTAAAGGACGTCGTTGCCAATAGGAAAACTGAGGCAGATGAAGTCCTTGTCCTTGCCGCAGAGAAGAGGGAAGAACTTGCCAACATGCAGGGGCAATTCCACTTGAAGAAAAATGAAATAGAAAAGTTCATTGATTCAACTGAAAATCAAATTAAGGCCTCTTTTGATATGGAAAAAATGCAAACCCAAGAGAAAATTGAAAGTAACGCCATCCAAATCCGCAAAGAAGCCGATGAAGCAATTAAAAAGATCATTGGTGAGAGAGATGCTAAGTTAAGAGATCTCAAGAAAGATGAAGACGAACTCATTGACAGCATTGAAAGAAGACAGTATGAGAACCTTGCCAGATTTGCCATCCATAAGAATTTAGCACATTATGAACTCGAGAGTTGTGGGTCACACATGCAGCAAATGTCAATGTCACTTGCAGAAAACATGGGTAAGGTTGCAATGTTGAGCAAAAAGGATGATAGAGAAACTGTGACAAATATTAAACAGGCAGTTCTTGCTACAAAGGAGTGCCTTAAACCAGTTCAAAATAAAATGTGTGCGTCAAGGCTGGAAAGGCTCACAAGATTCACAAATCATTTTGACTTTGCATTAGGAGATCTATGATTATCTGAAAGTGTAACTCCAGATACGTCTGCTGTTGGAATTCAGGCATTATTTTGATCAAGATATTCCACATAATCATGTTGTGAAAAGATCGCCCATTAACAGATCAAGGCTCACAATCGTTCAGCCTTTATCATTCAGGGGAATTATTAGAGAGAAGATAATACAGTCAAACCTGTCTTCGTGGCCACCTGTCTATAGCAGCCAACCTGCCTATAGTGGCCACTAAACATCCCCTGCAGAACTATGGAATGAACCTGACTATAGAGTTAGAAGTCACCTGTCTATAGTGGCCACTTTTCTTTCTTCCCCTCGGTCAAGGGTCACTTTACACAGGTTTGACTGTACATTTTATACAGGGCCTTATTACAGGTATGGATACAAGTGTCTGTGTGTCCAATTGAGTCTTTTAAAACAAATAAAATAAATAATTTGTTCTACCATGAGAGAACATGTTCTGGAGCAGGTGTGATGGTTAATTCTCGTTTATCCAATGAGCCATGTTCATGGCCCCCTCACCTTATATTATTACAAGGTGAAACACATGATTGTTCTTGAACTTCCTGGGGGTCTCACCTTCAAGGGGAAACTGAAACCATGAATACAAATGTTCAACTAGCACATACAAGATTTTACCAGGGTTACTTTAAACAAGATTTTCACAGAACTTTCTAGGTCTATATATCAATTTTTGCCATGTTCTTTGTTTGTAACGTGAGTAACTAAACTTTGACTCTTCCCCAAAGGTACCTACAGTTAGCTCTGTTTGTCTTGTTTGTAATGTCTTATACCACGTTCATATTTCTTCTATCTTCTATGGAAGCATCAGTAATAGTCGCCTTAAAGTAAACAAAGGTGAAAATGACGGTTGCCTGCTAACAATAATACATTTGTTAGCTCGATTCACAGGAAAATTCATTTGCTCAGCGAGCCTCTGCCCGAATTTGGAAAAACATTCAGGCTCTACTGGGTAATCACTGGATCTATGAGCTAGCTGGACTTGCATAAATACAATTGTGATAATGATATTGACTTTTGACCTAATTGGCCGCACTATTTCACTTTAAATCTATTATTAACATCACCATGTTGTAAATATCTTTCCAAATCATTTCACAAAATCTAGCAGTATTCTTATCATTTATCTCACCTTTATGAATGGTTTCAACATAATAATTCAAACTTATAATGACAAAATACAAGAAAGTGATCACTTACATCGCATACTATATATAATACCAAATTCCATGATTTTTCCCGGTCGATTTACTAAAATGTTATCTATCAGAAATATTGAATTTGCAGTTACCCTTGGTAGGTTTAAGAATCAATGGAGTGAAAGAGTATGTCATTACAAAATCAACAAATTTATCTACATCAGTACAAAGTAGAGTATTCAATAAATTAACATTAAAATCACCAGTTAAAATACATTCTTTATGTTCAGTTGATACCTGAGTTAGTGGATGTTCTATAGACAATGCGCACATTCTAAAACAGACTAAAGGCGGTCTATACATTATGGCAAGAATAATATTTGTATATTTAGTACGAATTTCAATAAAAATTGATTCGATACTTTCATTAAAAATATCAAGATCATATCGTTTCACAAATTTTATATAATTTCTTACATAAAACACACACCGACACCTTTCTTTCCCTTTCTGTAATTGCCAACATAATAATATCCGTCTAATAAAATAGTTTCATTTTCAGAAAGCCAAGTTTCAGACAGGGCAATAACAGAAAATTTGTTTTTAAAAGATAAAATTACCGTCTCAAAATTATTAAAATTCTTTTTAAGATTCCTGCAATTTAAAGGGATAGTAGAGTTTTGGTATAGAGGGCGCTACACAAATTTTTGTTGTTGTGAGATAATGAAAAAATGAGTGTCAAATTCGGAAGAGCATACAATTTTAATGACAGAATAAACTTTATTTGATCTAAATCGGTTCAGAAATGGCTGAAATATTCATAAACATAACCGTTTGTAATAAATGTGGGGCCCCACAAATATTCAATAATTTTGAACCAGCCGTTACAATTTTTAAAGAATGCTTCCTCTTTTCAAAAATTTACAAAAGAGGTTTTTAGATAGTTGTTGATATCTCTATCTAATCACTATTTCAACAAAACATTAAATGCACAATATTTTATTTCAAATGGCTGAAACCGATGAGTGTTAAGAGAGCGCCCTCTCGAGTTTTAACGGCTCTTTTTTAATGATAGCAGGCTTTTTACTTAGTCATTTGTAATTTTGTATTCCTTTCGAGCATGGTGGAGTTATAACTATTAGTTTTTAGTGTAATGGTGCAGGTTTTGCTTACTAAAATTAAGTTTGACCAAACCTGTACTCTCTTTACCAGAACTCAACTATCCCTTTAAATGATTATGAAAGGCAGTGTCTTTATTTTACTAGTCTGTGGGATATCATCATATTAATTTGGCAAGAAATAGGTAGTTTCATTCACAAGATCATCATGCAAGTTTTATGTTTGCCTTCCACGAAGAATGCGTCTTTTGTTTGTTGGGATAATGCATACTGAAACATGACTGCAAACACCACACGCAACACACACACACACACACACACACACACACACACACACACACACACACACACACACACACACACACACACACACACACGCACACACACCCACACACACACACACACACACACACACACACACACACAAACGCATCAGCAGCAATAAAAAGTTTGAAAAAATAGAATATATATATATACATAACTATTGTCACTATATAGAATTATAATAAAATACGAGGGCCCCGTTGCAGAAAGAGATGCAATCCGCGATTGTAAGTTGCAATTAATTGTAAGTCCTATCATGTGACCAAATGCGCACATCTGATTGGTTCAAATACGCATATTTTCTAACTTGCAATTAATTGCAACTTTGCAATCAGTTGCACCTCTGTCTGCAACGGGACCATGGAGTAAAACGCAAGGAGTAATGGATTGTACTCTTTCAATAATTTGCATTAAAAGATTCAAATAAGTGAGACATTTTTTTAGGAAGGTTGTACATTTCTTAGAGTATGAATTTCAAATGTAAATGTTTTCTCAATTGCTGCTCTCTACCCAGGTGTATAAATGGGTACCATGATCGGGTGTCCATTAGCATTCGCGCCATTGTCAGTATATGGCTAGTATGCTCCCCAGGGAGTTGAGAAAGTACGCAATATCATTGTGTGGGTTTGAAATGTACCTGATGACCATGGGTAATATATAATACTTGCGCTTAGAAACCCTGTATTAAGCGCTATACAAATGCAAGCTATTATTAGTATTATGAATGCGACACACATTTGAATACTTTTGAATATACTGTGCTGCAAATAGAATAGCCCCCCTCAAAACACCAACACAATTACCATAAAACTATATGTATGTTATTGTTGTATAAACTAAACTATGCGGATGTATAATCATTGTCGCGATTTTCATAATTGTTCCCTATTGTCATTATTTTCACATACTTATGTAATTTTAGGGTATTCAAAATATGGTATGAATTGAGACAGTTGTGACAGTGTTTAAAATACATTCATATACATCAAATACTTGTGGGATGATTGTGTATCATAACAGAACATTATATTTTTTTAGAGAGAAAACTGTTCATTATATGTGTATAATCTATATATTTCAATAATTGTATGCATAATGTTGGGGTTATATGAGTAACACATAATATGACAATAATGTTGTAAATTGTATTATGTTATAACCAGTTATACCTTTGCACTGCTTTCTGAAATGTATACTTACCAACTCGAATTTAGCAAGTGGGAGGACTGTTATGTTTTAATAAAATTGTATTAAAACATTTTTTAATAAGGTTGCACATGCTAAAAGATACTTTTGTCATACATTTGTACAGTCGACAGTATTTATTTTACAACAGGGAGAAACTCTTCTCTTTAAGTATATTGCTCTTCCCTTTTGGTATTAGAATGTTTGTTAATCAATGAACAATGCTTGTGTAAAATAACATTACTTTTTTGTGATTATGCTATTTGAACACAAACTTGATGAAGCTCTACTTGTAGGTAAGGTTATTTCACATCAGTTGTCATTATGTTTTCTGTAACATATTTCTACACTATTCAAAATGTTGATTAGGCATTCAAGACATTATGTGTGCCAGCATTATCCTGCACTGGTCGAACTAGATAAAAAGGTCTCTATTGGATGTTTATTATTCATTAAAAGGTATCATACGCCCTATTATATAATTTTGTAGGGGTAGTTTTGTGTGTGTGTGTGTGTGTGTGTGTGTGTGTGTATGTGAAGAAGTTTGAAATATATGTTTCGTAAAAACAAATCTTATTGCCAAAACTGTACTTCAAATCGTTTTTTAAATCATGTCAATCATTCCTTGTATTATACAATAATGTACATGACAATTTTTGGTGACTGCAAGAACTTTGTAATGGTTTCACTAAAAAAACAAGATTATTTGTTATTATATGTGATTTTTTTCTGGAATGCTCGTAAATTATATAGAGTAGTATATGGTTTCCGATCAAAGATCATATGCATTGTCATATTTGTGATTTATCAACAACTTTATTTTATATGTAAATCAGAAAAGTTAATACAAATCAACATTACAAAAAGGTTTTTCTGTTCTATGCAATATTTTCTGAAATGCTTGTAAACACAGTACTATAATTGTGATTTCGATCAAGGGTTAATTGGTGCAATTTATATCTTGTGACTATTATCATCACCTTTTTTTCTACGTAAATAAAAAATCTGAATACAAATCAGTCTATGCAAATACAAAAAATGGTGTTTTGTAATGTTTTTGGTGTGACTGATTAGTCATTTTCACATGCACAAAATCCACAGCTATGCACTTCCCCCTAAAGAATCAAATGATATCAAGAACACGTCCAACCAACAAACCACTCACATAGACAAGTAATTGTTTTTCCCATTCACATGAACACAGTCAAAAGTTGAATCCAGCACACACACACACACACACACAAGCACACACACACCCACACACACACACACACACACACACACACACACACACACACACACACACACACACACACACACACACACAGTAAGACAAAACAAGCAAGCAAAAAACAAACAAAGATATACACAAACAAGCACACATATACATGCACCAGGTCAAAATAGATAGATTTGTTAATGGAGAAACATGAAAAGATGGACCATACATTATTTACTTGATAATATACAGGGAAACGTACCACCTGACAAATGGGTACGCAAATATAATATGACAGTCATGAAATGTTTATACAGGTTCTTTTTAGCGTGACTCGTTTTGTGTCTACGCGCTATTTGACTTCATAATGTCTGTTTTTTTAATTCCACTCACACTACTATAAGAAAATAATTAAGTATGGACATACGCTTAAGGTTGGATTACAAATTATTGTCTATAATGTATTGTATATAATTGTCTATTTGACATTTTCGTAAAGGATTATATAGAATAAGTACGCATATTGTTCGATATTTCTACTATTTATACATTGTGATTAGAATTAAAAGAACACATCAATAAAACAAATATTAATATGATAAACATGCTAAATTATAGCGCACCGTAAATGAACACCTATCCTGCAAAAGGATATTTAAGGATCCTCATTCACATTTTGTTAAAATGATCATCACTATAACATAGTGTACAATAAATTATAGCAAAATCCAGTAATTAATCTACCCTCTGCGGGAAGGTAGCAAAACAACTTTACCCAGGACGAACTTTTAATAAAATGTTCGCTTTAAAACAAAATTAATTTAACTGCGTCGGATAAGTGTGACTGTTAACGGGCAAAACTATTATTGTAAATATCTAAATGTATTTATTTATAAACGTTTTAGACATCGGTGTGAGTCATTCCATCGCCTACGAGTCTGGAAAACTGAAAGGGGGTGTTTCACGAATACTAGTAAAGTTTAACCTAACTCTAATTTGGACTTAACAATTATGGTAGGCCATGTGTAGGCTTGGAATAAAACATAATTATTCAAACGCAAAAAAAAATGCAAGTATTTGAAACTTCCAACAAAAATTGTATAAATTATTTCAAGGCTCCTTGATAATAACAAATATTACTCTTTGTATCAAAATATATGCCTTTTAAAAAAGAACTGTTTCCATAGTTTTACACACAAACTAACGACTTTCCATAATAGTTGGGTCCAAATTAGAGTTAAGTTCAACTTTGAATCTTTGTGAAAAACACCCCCTGGGGACCTTGGGCCGAACCTCTAACCCAGCCAACCGTCTCATTGATATAATGACGCAAACAAATGAATGATTCGGGTTCACAACAGGAACTAGACGTGATCTTTTGTCACCTGCACACTGCACAATTATTAAATGTTAATTATTTGTCCGTATTTGAAAATTGATTTTTGATATGAGATTACGCAATTATCTAATAACGGAACTAGAAGGCCGACAAAGTCAGCATACCCACGCCTCCCATTAGCCCTGTTCTACCCCTTCGTCGGCCTCAACCCTGTTTTGCTTACCGCAGGCTAACCAGCGCGTTTTAGGCACGATTTGGTGAAAATGCCTAGGCCAGGGTGTAGGCCGCTTGCTTGCGGCGCGGCAGCCCCATGGCGAGGCAGTGTACAAAATTATTGACAATAAAAACACCTGAATCATCCAAAAATGTAAGTTTCCAAAGTGCACCCTACTTCCGATTGCTCGAAAATTTGAAATTTCAACAAAGTTCACTGCGAAAATGCGGCAAAAAATGACTTACGGAGGTTGAAATTGGTCGAGTTTCTCGATTCAAAACACGAACCGGATCTATAATCATCGCAAGCATCTCTTGTGTATACTTCACATGCATATTACGTGGTTCAATCAGCTGTTTGACCGCATTACATTTGGAAAAATAGTATATCCCTCCACCCTTGCAATAGCGAAGTTGCATTGCCCACAGCCAAACATCGCGCAAACTACGTGTACAAAAATATGGCCCATGCGCGCACGCCATGTAACGCCGAATGACGATGCCTAATTAAATACATACTCAAACTTCAAGGTTCCACAGAATTTGCAGGGGTCAACCAATCATCACCAAAATCTAATCGATTCTTCCATGTCACTATCCAAACATTCCCTGAAAATTTGGTGCAAATCCGTTCACCCGTTCTCTAGTTATCTTGTACACAAACAAAAACAAAAAAAAAAAACAAACAAACAAACAAACAAACATACGGAACCCTTTACATAACCCCCTGCCGATTTCATCGGCGTGGGTAATAATGAACCATGTGCAGTTTATCTTTTTTTTTTATAATTTAGACATTATTTGGAAAAGGTGGTAATTATTTAACATACAATTATATTGCTGAGCCTTTAAATAAATGGAAAAGGGGATAAACTGTCTCCAAAATATTATAGGTACGATTGTTATTTTAATGATAATTAGTATTATGATGATGATGATTATTATTATTATTATTATGATTATTATTAGTATTATTATTATTAGTAGTAGTGTTATTATTATTATTATTGTTATTATTATTATTATTAGTAGTAGTAGTAGTAGTAGTTGTAGTAGTAGTAGTAGTAGTAGTACTAGTAGTAGTAGTAGTAGTAGTAGTATAGTAGTAGTAGTAGTAGTAGTAGTAGTAGTAGTAGTAGTAGTAGTAGTAGTAGTAGTAGTAGTAGTAGTAGCAGTAGTAGTAGTATAATAGTAGCAGCAGAAGTAGTAATAGTAATAGTAGTAGCAGTAGCAGTAGTAGTAGTAGTAGTAGTAGTAGTAGTAGTAGTAGTAGTAGTAGTAGTAGTAGTAGTAGTAGTAGTAGTAGTAGTAGTAGTAGTAGTAGTAGTAGCAGTAGCAGTAGTAGTAGTAGTAGTAGTAGTAGTACTGTACTACATGTAGTGGTAGTAGTAGTAGTATTGTTATTATTATTATCATCATTATTGTTATTTAACATTTGTCTGAAATTATACCATCATTTGATATGCTGCACAAGGTTTGACAAAAAATTATCTTAGGAAATGTATTTCATAATACTTTAGGTTACCTTTGAACAAAAATGTTGAACCCAAGGCGACCCAAATAATTTCGTTTGGATTCACTTATTCTAGTATTTTGCAAAGTCATACAATAATCTCCAACAATGCAAGTTGCAATGTAAATTTACATTGAATTTGAATGTACATTTTAAAAAGATGGACCCGTGCACTGATATGAACAAAATGAACGATCATAGAATAGTCAACAAACCAGCACCGAAGGTTCACACTGCATCTGTGCTACCCACTGATATGAATTACTAGATGACGTATATGTATGTTTATCATATCCATGGCTTTTTCTTCATTGAAGTCATCATAGACGACCATCTATAGGACTCAATACAAAACGTATGAATAATACATTTATTTTCTTAATGTGTTATTACTTTTTGTAGATGCGTATTATACGGTAGTACTCTAAAATAATGTAATATGATTATGAATTTAATTGTTAATTCTGTGTTATGTTTTGTCTTTAAAGCGCGCAAAAATGACTCTATCCAGTAACGTATATCGATGGTGCCACGGCGTAACGAAGACAGCGTGACGCCAATACAAACACCATGTCATCGTGTACCGTACCTAACCATGTAGCCAGTGTCAATATTATCTCCCCTCGTGCAGAATAAATGAAAAATACACATTTGCCAATACAATGGGCATGGTGGGGAGACTTATTTACGGCCTAGCCCCACTGCATCGTTTCTCATTCCGTTTCATATCCGACCAAAATGCAGCGAAACGGTCAGTATCCAGCACAGTTTGAAGTTCGATGACGTTTCGTTTCACGCCAAACGAAGCCGAATTAAAGTATCCTACTAGTCCATTCCGAACTTGGTCCGCATCATTTTGTTTTCTACCATTATTATGCTAGTATGCGGAATCTGTCAAACGGATAGGAAACGGAAGGAGAAACGGTGCAGTGGGGCTAGGCCAGTACAGTGTACAGTGGCGGATCTATGGGGGGGGGGGGGGGGTTAGGGGGTTTAAACCCCTCCCCCCTTGGGCTGCCAAGTGAAAATGTTTCAGTGAACAAAATGAAAAAAAAGGTGACAAAAAATCACTTACGAGGGTTCAAAATAGCCACACAAAAAATCGCCGCTTCGTGGCTCCTGGACGATTCTCCGCATCGTCATTGGGTCAACCCCCCCCCCCCCCCCTTAGCAAAAAGCTAGATCCGCCCCTGGTGTACTAGAAGGTTGTGGGATTCGGGGTGTGAAGCTAGCCTGACAAAACAGTTAATAAGCGAGCGCCAATGTTTGTCCGTTGAAATGGAGTCGGTTGCTCTGTGGCATGTTTTTTTGTTTGACGTGTCAAAAAAAGAAGCAAGACTTATTTAAAGGGGACTGTTATCTAAATCATTCGGTAGTTAAACAAAACTAGTAACTACTGAATTCTAAGTCGATATGCAATTATTGAAATAATACGCATTCACGTGGTAAAAGCGCTTAAAATGCATTTGGTATGAACATTATCTTCTTTATTCTAATGAAGTTGTTTCACGAAATTACGCCCTCTTAGGTGCAGCGATCGCTCGCAAAACTATATTACTTTTTATTTAAAGACAAAATATGTAATTTAACGTCGCTTTAAATCGGGTTTGTTATAATACTATAATTTGTGTTTTGTTTATTTAATTTACAGCCTGCATTAAGCATACCCCTCACCCTTTCCCTCCCTGGCCAGACCAATCAAACATTTAAGTTTATTTTATCTCTTTATATGAAATTATAGCATTATAACAAACCCAAATTCATTTTCGGATTAACGAACCCGATTTCATTTTAGGAATAGCGAACCTTCGGAATAACGAACCCTCGGAATAACGGACCTTCGGAATAACGAACCTTCGGAATAACGAACCCGATTTTATTTTCGGACTAACGAGCTTCGGAATAACGAACCTGATTTCTTTTTAGGAATAGCGAACCTTCGGAATAACGAACCCTCGGAATAACGAACCTTCGGAATAACGAACCTTCGGAATAGTGCAACAAATGTTCGGATTAACGAACCCTATTTCATTTTAGGATTAACGAACCCTCAGGTATACGAAATGTGCGTGTTTGGAATAACGAACCTTCGGAATAAAGAACCTTCGGAATAACGAAGCGCACCCCTATTGACTACGGTAGAAAGCGTCTACATCTTAAATTCCCCCATAATTAGGGAGACATTTGAACAAATCAGAAACCATTTCATTCTTCTGTCACCATTAGCGAAACAACAAGGTACAAGAGAAGTGTGAAAGTAATTCTGGTTGAATTTTGGCAAATTAGTTAATGGATCACTTTAAGTTACTAGTTCCAATCATGTCCATTGTGAAGAGATCTACCGATCTGTCTATGTAGAGTGGTAGTAGATACAATGTATGCAGACAGTGCTTATTGTGTATCAAGGGTATTATAGATTTAGTTCGGGTACATGTATTATAATTATTAGCCTTAGTGAGGCATTCATGTGTTATCACTTGTTAATCTTTTTTGTAGGACATAACTTATAATTATGATTTTGATTGGTGTCACCTGGAAATAATGTTCTATCTTTTATAATTGCAGTGTTGTGTTTTATATCAATTATACTCAGAGCAACGGGTTGATTCAATAACCTATTAAAACTGAAGTAAAGAAAACTAAACTAAGCAGAAAATATAAAGGCATTTCTTCCTTGCTTCATAATTCACATGGAGTCAATATAATTATAACAAAACAGATTCCCGTATGCGGTAATGGCTTAATTTGCACCAATCATATACAGTTTGGACAAAATAAATCATTTTAAAAACAATACATTTCAAAGTAGATAATAAGGTCTGTTTATGTGATAGTTGATAGTCTATACCAACCAAAACCACATATACAAGCATGGAACAGATTTTGTTTTTTAGAATTCCTCTTTTGTTAAAATGATATTGATGATTAAAGTATTCGGATTCGAAAATCTCCACTGGATAATTAAAACTGGGTACAAAGTCAGTGCAATGAGTTAGTGAAACTCCCTTTGCCTTTTCGCTCACTCCTCAGTCATATGACACTCATTTAATCTGGAACTTAAAGGGGTAGTTTAGTTTTGGTAGAGAGGGCGCTGCACATCACAATTTTTTTGTGAGGTAATGAAAAACTGAGTGTCGAATTTGAGAGAACATGCAATTTTAATGGCAGAATAAACTTTATTTTGTCCAAATCGACCCAGAAACGGCTGAAATATCAATAAATATATCTGATCAAATAATTATTTGGGCCCAAATAATTAGATGATATTTAGAAAAAAAGAAAAAATGCTTGCACTTTTTCAAAAAATTTCAAAGCGTTTTCTAAATAGTTGTTGATGATCTCTCTATTTAATCATTATATCAATAAAACATCACATGCATAATTTTGTATGAAAAATGGTTGAAACCAATGCCTTTTTAAAAAGCGCCCTCTTGTGTTTTAATGGCTCTTTTTGAATGATAATGGGCTTTTTACTTAGTCGTTTGTAATTTTGTATACCTTTCGAGCATGGTGGAGTTATAACTATTAGTTTATAATGTTACTGTGCAGGTTTTGGCTACTAAAGTTCAGCCTTACCAAAACTAAACTACCCCTTGTATATAACATTGTGTAATTAAATCAAATGCGTAGAACGAGCACAAACATGAGATTGGCATCTTGATTGACAAGTATACGCGATGCACTCTATCAAAAACTGTAGTTTTATTTTTACTAAATATACAGATTCCAAATCGAAAGATACGAATATTGCATGAAATATCTTAATCCTAGTCCATTAACATTATTAACAAACCATCGATTTGTAATATGCAATGTGTACTTAGAAATGTAATGGTGTGTGCTCTCTTTAAGCCACTTCTGCTTAATACTAATCACTTTATCCCCATTTTACATCCATACCAAATCTTTCTCTCTTATTATCTTGACGTGAGTGGCTTTCAAAAGGCTATTAGGTGGCAGTGATATCACGTATAGATATCACAAAATCCATTATAAAAGACTCCTATTCAAAACCTTTCCATTACCTATTTTGTTAAGTGTTTGTATACAGTCTAGATAATTAAAATGCAGCTGCACGACGAAATAGAAGTAGTAGTAGTTGTAGTTGTAGAAAAGGAAGACAAATCGGTAAATTAGACGAAATGTATATACTCTTTCAAACAGAAAGAAAGTGCCCAGAAATATATAATATAAATTAAAAAATAAACAAAGAAAATTTGATTTCCGTGGAAATGTATATTATACCAAGTAGTAGGTGATAGTCAATGTGGCCATTACACAACTTGGCAAGAAGATAAACTGACCCACACACCAAAATATTGTCAAAACACCATATACAATAAGACCAACTGAAGTTTAGACCGAATCGCTGTAGATAAATTTTCAACTCTATTTCGTTCTTGTTTATTTCGTTCATGCTTGTGGTAATTAAAATGGAACTAAAACGCTTTATAATGACACGCTTATAAATTATGTCTACATATTTTATGTGGTTAATACATGGATGATGTCATTTCATAACGATTAGCAAACATTGCCAAGAGGGGATTCTTTCATTCTAATTTACAGTTATAATTATTATCATTATTTTATTCTCGTTCCAGTGTGGTTTGTCAACATGTCTCCTGCTATTCAGTGTGGCATTTGAATTGTCAACAACACGTTCAATTAAAAGCATTTTATAGTCACTCATTGCGATCAAGTCAAATTGACACTGATGCGCTACACTAATTATCAATTTCCCCTTCTTTTGTTCATCAAACCGTAAGGTTCAAGTTTGCGACATGATAAATGACTAATATTTATTGTTATTATGTTGATGTTATTTTGTTGCTTTCATAGTAAAATCACGTTTTTTTTTTAATGAGGAGATTAATTTCGAGGAACGTAGACTTGTAGAAGAGCTGTATGAAATAAAAGGAATT